>PVLC010000110.1:116167-179706 GCA_004027655.1 Graphiurus murinus | reverse complement strand
TAAATAAATAAAAATAAAAAGTTTGTATTTAATGAAAAAAGGTAGCATGTTATTCGATAGTATGAGGAATGAATTAATCCTACTTGAAGGATTCTTGCTATCTTCTCCTATTTCTCTTGAGTCACCTGGTTTGGTTGTTAACTAATGGTTTTGCGATTAATTAATGGTTATACTTTTGAATTCTTCTTTTGTACACAGTTTCTTTCTGTTTCACTTTGCCAAGATGCCAAAGAAGGGGCAGCATTGGTTTTGACATTATTCTTCTGCTTTTTTCAGTGCTTTCTTAGTGAAAGCCAGAGTCGGGATCATGCTATATAAGAAGTTTAAGAGCCAGAGCTGCATAACTCTTAACTGACAGAACTTGACTATTTGAGCTTCTGCTTCTGCAGCTTTCTGAAATATTTTCACAGCTATGCTCGTTAGTGGTTTGCTTATGCAGAAAGCACAATTCTAATGACTGGCAATGGTTCACCTATGCTAGATTTCATTAATAGTTATAATTAAGAATAAAAAGTTATTTTAATTAGTATAATTGGAAGTATACAAAGAATATTTCATTCATGTATTGTTATCACCCTGACCCTCTATGTGACTCTAAGTCCATTGAGGTGGAAGAAGGCTATGGTGCATCTCGGGAGGAATGGGCTGAAGTTAACAGTACAAGGCTCTTCCATAAAGAGGCTGCATAGATCACATCATTTGATGCAGAATATTTAGACAAGAAATATCAATTGAATATTAACACTAAAAAGAGGCAGGAATCAGCCAATATAAAAACCTCTAACACACATTGAGAAAAGGGGGATTGTAATGCTTTTCCAAAATCATAGGATTTTGTAGCAGAAAAGGAAAAGAAAAGGTTAAATTAAGATAAACATGCAAGGCAACTGGAATTAAGGGTTGACATATTAATAAATGTGAAGAATAAAGAAGGAAAAGGAAACCAGAGATAAAACTTCTTTTCACCAATAGAATATTTGGAGAAAATTCAGAATAAAGATATTCACAATATAAGTAGCTTATGTGCTTTTAACAGTGGAATAGATTGAAAGAAGTTGAACTGAATTGAATTTTCTTATAGAATAATTGTGAATAGGCTGCATTTTAGCATCTGATAGATGATTTTAATCAGCATAACCACACACCCATTTTTAATCATCTACACATGGTACATTGATATAATTCTGTGTAAGCGTCTTTAAAAGCCTTATGTAGTTACCCATATAATATATGCAGTTCAAAAGGGCTAGTCTCCTCTTAGATTGTTTCATAACTAGCGGTGCTTTTATGTCAATCCAAAGATTATTTATTCTTATTATTAACAATTATATTATGAATTATTGAACAATTTACTTTTTTTTTTATTAACCAAAGAAATGTCTCAGAGTTTCTGCTTCAGATAGGTCAACCTATATTACTACAAAGGGCAGATACAATTCTAGTCACACAACAACCACAAAAAAATCCTTCTTTGTGGCGGTAGTAGCCCTTTTGAAGGAAACTGTGCTATTTCCTTTAAAATGATGAGAATGTTTCTTGAACACAAGTCCATGGATATTTGCACGGATTCTTTCAGGGGAGGCTAAGGGCCATTTGATGACCTACTGAGAACATTATCTAGAAACTACAAGTTTTCTATATCTGTTATCATTCTGCTATTACAGATTACCTGGCAATACTGAAATCAAGTTGGTCTTTTCTTGGTCTTTCTGCCTTTAAAAATAGAATATCTTTCAGATTTAAACTTTTTAATGTTTTTAATATGCTTTTATTAGTGCATTATAATCTCACATCATAATGTAAATCATGTTGACAATAACATACATGCACATAACACTTGGTGGCCCATCCCTACTTCCCCATTTTCTCCCTTCCTAATACAGAGTACTGGGATTGACATATATTATGTACACAGAGTTGATGGTAGTAATTCTTTTTTTTTTTTTGCGGTACTGGGGATTGAACTCAGGGGCATTCTACTTCCGAGCTATACCCCCAGCTCCATTTTTTTTTTTCTTTATTTTGAAACTGAGTCTCACTAAATTGCGGAGTGTCTCACTGGGAGTGGCCGCGAACCCAGATCCTCTGGTCTCAGCCTCCTGAATGCTGGGATTACAAGTGTGCGCCACCACGCCTGGCTTTGATGGTAGTAATTCTGTCGATGAACCTCATTCTTCCCCTTCCCCTACATGAGTATTAGAAGGCTTGATTATTATTTCATTCAACATAGTCTCATCTTTAAAAAATAGAGATAAAAATGTACTGAGTCTTTGTCTTAGGGCAATTTCCTCAAGCTGGAGAATTTGAAGTTTTTAGTGTTTCACAGAGATAGGAAAAGAAGACAGATTGAAGGTGAGCAGTTTAATGGTAGGCTTTCCATAAAGCCAAAACATTAAAGAGCTACATCTTACCACATAGATGAACCAAAAATAAACCTACCTTCATCCTGAGGGGACCACAAAGAAATCACCTGTTCCAAACCTTGGCAGCAAGTAAAGAGGGCAAGAAAACTTTCTCTGAAAATTTGTATCTACAATCAACCTTTGACTGGCATTGGCTCTCAAATGAAAATTGCTTTGGTACATGGTAAACCTCAAGCCACAATTTAATTTAAAATGATTGTCCTGGACTAGAGGTGCCCCAGACACCAGCCACAAGGTAAAGCAAATATTTTCTAGGAAAACCCAGTTTTTTTTTTTTTTATCACATCTCACAAGATTTACACAGATAAACCCCAAGGAAAAATAGTTGTTTACCATTAAAAATCACCAGTCCCACAAGGAAACAAGTTTTTACTAACATGCTATAACAGAAACAATTGAGAACAGAATCCATTGTGCATATGATTAAGTTATTGGGTATGCTATATGTAGAACATAAAATAGCATATTAATAAGTCGAGGAAATGAAATGAAGTTTTAAGATATAAGAAACATATAAGTTGATTTAAGGAATAGCTAATTAGGATTCCTAGAAAAGAAAATGTAATAATTTCATTTAAGAGTACAGTGAATATAATGAATGGGTTTATCACAGATTAAAAAGAGCTAAAAAGACCATGGTAAACTGGAAGACAGAATTGAAAATACTGTGCAGAATTCAGCAAGGGAGATAGATCAAAACTGTACAAGAAGTATGAAGACATAGAGTAGAGGGAGTGAGAATTGGTAGCATATGAACTTAAGGTTTAACTCTGCATAAGAAGTTTTCATTAAATTTTTATTAGCATTAAACACTAAAGATTTTTTTCCTGGTGCAGTGACATGATTCTGAGAAACAGAGCTCTGGGTTTGATCTAAGACTTTTTTTAATCTTACAGCAATAAATTTTACCTATTGAACCCCATTTTATCACTTGTATGTGCTTTTATTACCATTTGAGAAACTTAAACAAGATAAAACAATGATTAATTTTAAAAATTATATTTTTATATCGTTATTATTTATTGAGTATTCGCTGTTCATGGAATTTTACCATGCATCAATTCCATTTAAGCATTACATCAAACTAAAGCCTGGGATAATTAGATTTCTTGGCTCAGGCTCATATAGCCCACAAGTAGCAGAATAAAGATTTCAACCTGCCAACCTGAATCCACAGGCTGGCCTCTTGTATGATTGCTTAGTCACATAGGCAAATCTGTTGACTTTCAGTAGAGAAGATTAAACATTTCTTCAAATAATTTTGCCTTTCATCTGACCATTTATGTCTTCTCTCTTTTGAAATAATCTTCAGATACAATTTCTTTCTTGCCTAAAAAAACCAATCTCATCATTTATAGTTACTGAAGAGTCTATCTGAATCAGATGTTTTAGTTTTCTTTAGCTTTCTGTATCATCAATCCCTATTTTATTCTATAGAGTTTTCCCCGCATATCATCTTCTGAATGTAAGCCAATCCTCAGAAAACACTTTTCCAAGACAGTCTTGGAGCCTTGAGTAGAGGTGTGTATTGGCTAGAGTGGAGCTGTGTGGTTCACAGTGAGTCTAGGTAGGCTTCTACAAGGTGGAATACATCTAGAAGTAAACCTGTCTCTGCAGTTTGGTAGTGTGAAGCCTCTCTGGTATCATTTTACAAGAGGATACAGTTAGATTCATGCTATAAAAATATCTGGCCTAAAAGAGGGTTTTTGGTACAGCTCTCTTCCGTAAGGACTAAGAGCCCAAGCAAAACAATGACCATGGATTGAATATCTGTGTTCTGATTACATCTTTCTGAAACTCTTTTCCAGCCCCACACTTTTAAGATGATATGTGCAAACATTGTTGCCACATCAGCATCCTTGAAAGGCTCCAGTCTCAGTAGGAAACTTGTGACCAAATTGGAGTCGTTGAAACTATTGTAGTAGTCATTTCTATTAAAAAGTAAATGAAAGAGTTTTAAGTACTACCTAATGACTGAAAATATTTCTTCCAGTTTGAAATGACGGTGGTAGTACTATTGGGGATAAGTTAGCATGTTTAGTAATATTTATGTCTAAAATAAAAACTATTATCATTTGTATAATACTATGTACCAGACACTTTCATATAGTCTATTACATTAATCAAATCCTTTAATCTTTACAACAATGACATGATATAGGAGTACCTATATCCTTTACTCCCCATTTTATAGATGAGGAAATTGAGGCCATAAGTTATTCAACTGTCGGGGTCTTAGCCTGGCCGGAAAGATCCCACCTCTAGATGGCGCCTGGCAGAGTGCCAGAAGTGGCTGCAGGGGGTAACATCCTAGGGCTGCACCACGCCAGAGCGCATGCACCAGCACGCCCGGCTTGTGGCCGGCCCAGGTGAGAGCTGTATGAGGCACCTCATGGCTCAGGCCCTGCACGGCTTTAAGAGTCTCTGTCTCTAGCCAGCAAGGGAGGTTTTTGGAGAGAAGGCGGGCGGTTGCTGGGTGGTGGTTGCTGGAGGTTGGTAGGTTGCTGGTGGAAGGTTGATTGCTGGAGAGAGGGGTTATTGGGAGTCTGTTGGAAAGGCACTATTTGAGAGACAGTTGCTGTACTGTAACTGTTACTGCTTGGGTAGTGTCCTTGATCCCAGAGAGAGAGAGAGAGGTATAATAAAGAGAAGTTTGAACCAGCAACATTCAGTTATCGTCTCCATTGGGGCCTCACGGTTGAGGGTCCAGCTTGGGGGATGATATTCAACATCACAAAATTAGTAAATGATACAGTTAGGATTGGAACACCACCATTCCAATTGTGCTCTTAGTCAACTATGCTGATTAAGTTGTCCTTTTTTTTTTATGTCTTTAGAGAGCACATTGCACATAAAACATGAAGAGATGCTCAATTTGTTTTCTAGTAGAGCAGTTATATTTTGTAATTATTTGTATATACCAATCTAATTAGCCCTTTTAAAATCAGAGCTTTAGAAATATCCTTGATATCACTTAGTGTGGTGACTTACAGAGAGTGAGAGAACATAGTTACTTATAGTGGTTAATTCTGCCCTCCCAGCCTCAGACACTTTAAGGTAATGGTGCAAACTTAATTTCTCATTGCTTCAGATTCCTAAGAGCAGTGAATTCTGAGAAATTTTTGACTTTTATCTTAAACATTTAGCAAGAAAAAGAAATAAGTATGGCTCTGTACTATTAAGTCAAGTTGTGCTTTATTAAATGCTTATATTACTTTTTTAAAGAGTTCTTTAGTTTGAACTATTCACATCTTTCCTGAAAAATAATGCAGAGTGAGAACTTATTTTGCTTGTCCTAAATCAAATGTCCCTCCCTATGTCTTGTGTTTTGTGATTTTTTTGCCAATCCTGATGGAGAAGTTAGGAATTTTCAGAGCACATCCCTCACCTCTGAGATGAAGGTCATGGAAAGCAATGTGCATACCTGCTTCTCAGCATCCCTTGATGCCTGTTAGATAGTCCACAGCCTGATGGACCATTGATCTGCCCCTTCATGGCATTTTTTTGGTTCCTAATTCCACTCTTGTATACTTTGAGCTACATCTTTCCCTTTTTTCACTTCTACTTGAGAAAACAGTTTTATAGCTTTGATACCAAATGTTTTTATCATTTCATTTTAATGCCTCTTTTCAGTGACCCTGATGCAGGCTGAAGCCATGAGGTTGCTGGTAGAAAACATGAGAAATTTACTATGCGTGAACTACAACTCTTACTTCTCCCCCTCAAAAAAAGGATATAAGGATAGCTTGCTTTTACCCTTTTACATTTGTTTCATGTTAAATCACAAGAAAGTTAGGTTGATCTTTGATTGTCTTAAAATGAAAGGATGCTATATCATCACATATCTAGCTGGTTTATTTCTTCTAGGTGTCTGGTAGTAGCAGTAATCAATGTGCCTTATATTAATTGATGGTAAAAAGGATGGAGAAAATGTAGACGTTGAAATTTGGTGCTATGTACAAAAAGCTAAAATATGGAGAGGCAGTAACAGAACCTATGATATAGAGGTTTGTCATAAGAATGCAAAATACATCTTTGTAGATTCTAAGGAGAAAGGTAATTGTTTATTTTTACATGTGTATCTTGTGAAGTTTTATTCTATAGAAGTGGTGCTTCTTAAAGTGTTATTTGTGGAATATCAGTACCATGATTTTTTAAAAAAATATTTCCTTTCATTACCAAATGACCCAGCCATACCACTACTCAGTATCTTTCCAAAAAAATTGAAGTTAGAATACCATGGTGATACATGCATACTCATATTTATAGCAGCACAATTCACAATAGCCAATTATGGAATCAACATAGATGTCCATAAACAAATGAATGCATAATGAAAAAACATGGTATATACACACAATGGGATTTTACTTAGCCATAACAAAGAATAAAATTATGTCATTTGCAGGAAAATAGATGAAACTAGAGAATATAATAAGTTAGATCAATCAGTCTCAGAAAAGGGTCTTATATTTTCTCTCGTATGTGGAAGCTAGGAAACAAACAAACAACAACAAAAACAGGATGCAAAGCCTTCAGTCAGATGAGCAGAGAAAACAGTAGAGGAGTGGAAGTGCATTGGGGGAGGGTGGTGTGAGAGAAAAATCTTGAGGAAAGGAACAGTTCAAATAAATGAAACAAGGAGGTTTACTACATATCTCACTAATATGTATGGGGAGAGAGGAAAAGAGAGTGGGCATAGTGGGGCAGTATACGGGGGAAATACACCAAGGAAAGTGTGCATGTATGTTTATATTGCTCTGAATCTCACTGTGATATATAATTACATTGCATCAATAAAAGTATTACAAAATTATTTTCCTTCCCCATAACTCAGAAGTTGAAACTTTATATTTCATTCATCTAGCTTAATGGCATCACCCAAAACTCTGCTTTAAATGAAAGGATTAAACAGTGAATACCTAATGTGGAGTTCACTCCAGTCAGGTTGTATTCGCTTGTCTGGATATAAACACTTGGGCTGATTCTTTCTGCTCATGGTCCACCACTGTCAGAGTGTTTGCCTCACGACACCTGGCTCGTTGCTTTAGTTCCCTGGATGATATGGTTTTTGAGTTTTGAAACTCTCTAGGGACAGAATACATCTGTGCTTTGCAGCATTGAAAACACACATAAAAAGCTAGAGGCAAAAGCTTTCCTTCTGTTTTACAAGTGGGAGTAGTGATGAACATTTCCCCCATTGACTGACTTCTAGATATCCTCTAACCTGCTCTCTATTACACTCCATAGCTCAAAAGCATCCAAACTGGTTATGATATGTTCCTTTCTGGAGGAAACGTAAGGAAAGAAATAATCCATTTATCAATAAAATACTCGAAGAGATTATTTTCTTGAGAACGGTTGAAAATGATTTGATGAAACTTTAATCTGGACTTTTCATTCTTTCTGTAAACTTGCCCTGAAGTCAGAATAGCAGAAAAGGAGATACAGAAAACCTTACTTAAGCAATTATTTCCTTTATCTTGCAAATATCAATACTGTGAAATAATTTCCATAGCATCCAAAGAAGCATTCATATCATGTATGCATAATTGCCACAGTGAAGATTAAAATGTGTAATTCAACTGAATCAAGCCCATGCGCTAGACAAGATGCTTTTCTTCTTTGCTTCTCCACATATAGGTGGGTGATAAAATGAAGTGCAGATCGTGATGGGTCCACCTCCTTTGTGGATTAATTGCAGTTTGAAACATTATTATGCTGGTAATACCTATTTTGTGTTATAGATCTAGTAGGATGGTAAATTCATTTTTATAGCATAGTGGAGTTTGGGAAGCATGGCTTTATTCAATATTGTTCTTGAACTCAGTGGTGGTCCATCTGTGTAAATAATCTCATCAACCTCTTGTGTGAGTCCATCCTTGAAAAGTTCCTCCTATGGATGCTTAATGAAAAAATATACTATACTTTTGTCCTTGTCAGTGGTGTCAGAACATATGAGATGTTCAGCACAACTGCTGAATAAAGCTTCTGTGCAAGAGGAAGCCCAGAGACATTTTGTCTGAATGAGTAAGCAGCTCTTGCATCCTGGTTTTCACAGAAAAAAAGACAGTCCTGAGCACACGTGAAGGACATAGTTATTTATGGTTATGTCTAGTGAATCTTGTTCATGTGGAAAGCATGCCCACAGTTTTAGAGAACTGACCTCCAACTCTCAATTCATCTTGACTTGAATTTCCTTAATTTGCCATGGAGTCTTCTAATACATATCCCCAGTGATGCATTTATCCACCTAAGAAAAAAAAGTTGTAGTATGACATTTTTGATTCTGTAGTCTTGGAAATAGACAAAGAAGCTATGAATATTTACACAAATTACCTCACTGATGCAGTGTACTCTAGATACTTCATTTTAATGTCACTTAGAATAAAAGACATCACTCGAATGTCTGCATGCTTTAGGAAAGAAAGTTTTGAACATCTGGAATTTCCATTTAAAATAGAAATAAAATGATTTTTCCCTTTAACATGTGCATTATTTTAAATCAAAAACTATTCTAACCTTATGTCAAAACTCAGTTGTTTCAATTTTTTTCCTAAGGTTGCTTGTTTCTAAAAATACCAACCCTTTCAAGTCTGAAAAATGATGCAATATAATGAATTATTTCAACACAAATTTGATTAGTAATGAAAAGTAAAATAAAAAAAGATTCTATTTGGCATACCTTTGGATGATATTATTGAGGTTTAGACTTGATTTGTTTACCTTTATATAACCACATAGAATCTTGAGATATGGTACTAGGCTTATGGTAATAGGCTTATGTTTATTAGTGTGTGTGTGTGTGTGTGTGTGTGTGTGTGTGTGTGTGTGTGTGTGTGTACAGAGAGGGATAGAGTGAAAATTGTTAATTTTTAGGCCATTATCTTTATCCCAAAGCAATACCTGTGAACTATGGTAGCAAAGAATATTGGAGTAGCAACTATGTTAGCAGAAGAATGGATTAGATGGATGAATAAGTAAAAAAAAAAAAGCTACAATTTAGAGTCAAGCTAAGCAAGAGTCCAAATACATGGAACATCTTCATGGAGAATGTCCTACTTTCTGGCAGATTCATACTCAAATTCTTAATATGAAAAGAAAATAGTATCTTTCCAAAGGGACTTAAATCAGAATATTATAGTAACATATGCATATCCATGTTTATAGCAGTACAATTCATAAGAACCAAATTATAGAACCAATCTAGGTGTTCATCCACAGATAAATGGATTACAAAATTATGGGATATAACACAATGGAATTCTACTCAGTAATCAAGAAGAAAAAAATTCATTTGCAGGAAAATAAGATGGATCTGGAAAACATGTTAAGTGAGATAAGCCAGTAACAGAAAGCAAAGGGTCATATGTTTTCTCATATGTGGAAGCTAGGGAGTAATTGAGATATAAGAGGGACTTTAGATAATGGAAGAGAAACTCTCGCAGAGCAAGGGAGGTGATTTGGGGGAAGGAGGAGAGAGAAAATTAATGAAGAAATCACTTCCACTGACATCATGTACATATGTGAGAACACCAAAGCCAATCTCAAAACCTTTTATGGGGAAGCGGGGTAGTGAGGGTCCCTCCCTACTACCCCCTTGGGAAAATTCACCAAGTACTGTGTGAACTACATTATGATGTGAGACTATAATATACCAGTAAAAGTATAAAAAAGAAATGAAAATAGTTATTCAAACTGCCTTTAGAAGGATAATTTACATGTACCAATGATGATTAATGACACAAATAGTAAGGCTTCCGTGGTTAAGGAATACTTTCTCCCTTTTTTAATGTCTGTGCTTTTAGTCATTCTCTCCCCACCCCATAGCTGCTTGACTCTAATTTTCAGGCAAAATGTTCAACTAACACTAAAATTTCATTGCAGCAACTTTGTTGCCTAATGAACCATATATTATTGTTTGCACAATAAACCATATTTATTTAAGTTGTTACCTTTTAGCTAAAATGAGCCAAGCTGCTTTAAGAAGAGCCATGACATCTTTCAGATTAGACAGAGGTTAGGGAAGTATGTGTATTCAAAGTATATTTAAAACTTAAATTGTAAGGATCCCGTCAAGTGTTTAATTTATGACATTTGCTAGCACAATATTATGCAAGTATCTTTTTAAAGTCTTGTTTGTATAGCACATTTAACTTGCCTTGTTCACTAACATTAATTCATTTTGTACTTTTCTTACTACACTAAATTTCTTATGGGTTTCCAGCTGTGATAGTCTAATTCTGACAAAAAAGTCCAACAACTGTTCTATAATAAGTGATGAACATGTCATTTGTTGGCTAATATTTAAAAATCATGAATGATATGTACAATTATTTTAGAGTCCATTGTCCTTAAATTCAAACTGAGTTTGAAGTTGGAGAATATTTAGATTTTTACAAACAAATGGTGTTGTCTGAACTTCTTAAAGAAAAATGAATTTTTTTCATTCAATACTGTTATTGGGACATTTAATTTAGGCTTCATTAAAAATTTGAGCCTTCCATTAGAACCAGAAATAAAGAAAATAAATAATTTTATCACTTATTCTTAAGCAGTTGCCTTGTTAATATCTTCACATTTTAATGAGAATAAGAATTTATTAACTAGTAAATTGTAAAAATTATTATTCATAAGATCTTAACTGTTTATAGTTACATTGAGTATCTCGATAATTTAATTCAACCTATTTCAGTTTTCCTCTATTAGATACATTCATTTAAAACATTTAAGAGTAAATTTTAGCACCAAAAGCTATACAAATAGATTCTAACTTAATAGAACTTAAGAGGAATAAGAAATTTATATAAAGCATAGGAGACTGAACTAAATGAGATTAATTATACTGTGTTTAGGTTAGCAATTTCCTCCCAAATACCTCTATTTGTTATTGTTAAATCAAGACATACCGGGCGTGGTGGTGCACACTTGTAATCCCAGTACTTGGAAGGCTGAGACAGGAGGACCGCTGGTTCGCGGCCAGCCTCAGAAACTTGTGAGGCCCTCCACAACTTAGTGAGACTCTGTTTCAAAATAAAGAATAAAAAATAGGGCTGGGGGTGTAGCTCAGAAGTAGAATGCCCTAGGTCCCAGGTTCTATCCACAAAAAAAAAAAAAAAAATCAAGATATCAATTAAGAAAATTTGCAAATATATAGAGAATATCATCAGGTATGTATGCACTCAAATGATATTTAGCAAATATTACCATTTTGTTAGATGCACTTATGATTTGCTTTAGAGAAATAAGACATTAGAGTTGAAACCTTCTAATTCCTTTCCTTATACCATGCCCCCCTTCTCATTCCTAAATAACCATTAAACAGATTACCATAGTTTAGCATCTTTCTCCACCCATCCTTGTGTTCTTTGGTGAGGGCTATTCATGGTATAATACCCGCTAGCCCCGTGGCTGGGCTGTAAGGCACATGTATCTGCATTCCCCATGTCAATTTGTGATTCCTCAAGACAACTGATAACTACTTTCTTCTCTTTCTTGGTATTCACACTTATTTACTCCTCCCTACTCTCATCTGATGACTCTGCTTTTTTTACACTGAAATAATAGAGCCAATAAACAAGTCAGTGTTCTTCCACTTCCCAACCTATGCATCTCACCCGCTAATTTCCATACCTACTCTTTCCTTTGCTCTTTATTAAAACAGATGAACTTAGTGGCATGGTAGAGGCAATGACTCCACCGTATGCTCAGCTTCTTGCTCTCCTCCCTCTTGAATCATCCATTTTCTCTTCTCTGTTCAATTACTCTTATTTGTATAAAGTGTTATAATATTTTGTTCTTAATAAAAATTTCTTTGACTTGCATTCACTCAATGTCTTTTTATTTTTATGCTCTTTTAGTAAGGAACCACAATTTCTCTCTTCCCCTTCTCTTCAAAATTGCTATAATTATGCTCTTATTCTTATCACTTGACCAAATCTGTCTTGTCAAGTCAAAAATTAATTCCACATTGTGAAATCCAATTAGTCTTCATCTCAGTTGACTTGCTTTCTCAAGCACATTTTATGGTGATGATCATTCTCCCCTTGAAACAGTATTTTTTTTTTCCTTTTCTTGGTTTGTTAGTAACTTGTTGGCCATTTCTCCCTTGTTTCTTTTGATGTTCTTGATTTCTTTCCTCAATCTCTAAATATTGGAACACCCAAGACCCAGCTTTCAGATTTCATTTGTCTCCTCCATTAGCATGTGCTCCATATGGGAGCCTGGCACTTTGCGTCCCATTCTCTCTTGATTTCTAATTTTCAGAATCTGTTTTCTCTGCCTAGAACACTCTTTCTCAGTTACCAGTGTGAGTTCCTGCTTCTTCATTTGTATCCTATCTCTGCTCAAATGTTGATGTATTACAGAAATCTTCCTTGATTATCTTACACTGCATAAAACTTGAGAGCCCACCTTGGCCAGCACACTCCACCTTCATTATCCTGCTTTGTCTTCATTGCAGTAATTGGTACTTGGCATTATTCGGTTAAGTTGTTTCTTTATTAACTGCTTCTTTGGTCTAGTATATAGACCCCATGAAGGCTCTACTTGGATTGTACACTGCATCATTTTCAAGACTTATAGAAGGACCTGGCATAGCAAACACTCCAAATTATTAGATTCCCACAAAAGTATTCTTTGGATTTATCTTAGTGCCCCACTAAACATTTGTACCTGTGCACATGCTTCCACTGAGATATTTGAAGGCCTCCTCTTTCCTCACATCTTCATCTATTCTTTGAATTATTAAATTCCCAATAATTTCTTTCCCTGGTTTATGGCTGCTATTTTAATGTTCTAATTTGCATTTCTTTATTAGACAGATGAAGTCTCTTGTATGTATTTATTGCCCTTTGGGTTTCTTTTTGAATTTTCAGTTCTATATCTATTGCCCTTTTCTAGTGAAAATGTTATTTTTCTTTATCTGTTTGCCTTTTCCTTTTAATTAGTAATTCATGAGTAGTTTCTCTTTTTATCTTTTTATATTCTGGATATTAATATTTTGTTGCTAATAATACTATAGTTTTTCTTTTAATTAATGATGTCTTATTCACCAGATAGATGTTTGTAGATGAGTTCTATCCATTTTTTCCTTTATACTTCATATTTTTAAGTATCCTCTGTTATTCTAAATTTATAAAGATACGCTTTTCCATTAACTCCTAATATTCTAATGTTCTGAATTTTATATTGAGGCACTTAATTATCTATTTGAATATTTGTTTGCTATGGTTTCTTTATGTTGTGATGGAAAACATAATTTTTGTTTGTATAATCAATCATCCCAGTATTATTTATTGAATTCCCTGTCCTTTTCCACAGTATATAATACTGTCTCCATCAGCTATCAGTGGTATCAGTGTTGGTTCACTTGCAATTGATTCCTTTATTCTTGCCTCCTACTCTGTTTATTCTTGCTCCAACATTATTGTCTAAGGTATAAACACTGTAACTTCATAGGTTTGTTATTAAAGTGTTGATTCTTCCATATTTTCTATTTCATAATTGCTATAGATTTTTTGCTAATCTATGTGAAATTTCAGATCAAGGTCATTTCTGGAAAAATTCTAGAATATTCGACATATTCACAATAGCTCTTTTTTATTATTTATTTACTTTTGATTGGTGCATTGTAATCATACATCTTTGTTAGGTACAAGCTGGTAAAGGCATACATGCACACATTTCTCATTTAACCCTTCCCCAATTCCCTCCCCACTCCCTCCTTCTCAGGTTCGTAGCTCTTTCTAGCTTTATAAGACATATAGTTATTCATTTTTAGGACTTTGGTTATGTTACAAAACTTTTTCTGTGAACACTGAATGACTGAGATTTTCCTTATTGCTTTTAGTTTTATTATATTTATTTGTACTTTTTGCTTTTAAAAATGGCACTCTATGAATTAACCATTTAATTTTTTTGTGTGTGACACATATTAACTCTGAGTTTAGATTCATTGATTTTGTGTCCGGTAACTTTGCTGTATTCTGTTATTGATTTTATAGATTGGTTGTATAGATTTTCTGGGATTTCTATGAAGACTTTCACATCATATCTGAATATGCTAATTTGTTGATACATTTCTTTTTGTTTGTTCATTTTTATTGTATTTTTGAATGTAAGTATTAATAGAGTACATTCTTATCATATGTCCATTTTTAAGGAAAGCGAATATAATGTTTCACTACTGAGTACAGTTTTAAAGGTAACCTTAATAGTCTTAAGTTAAGGGATTCCCTTTTCTTTCTAGTTTTTAAGCTATATTATGATTTTGAATGAATGCCAAGTCATATCAAATGTTTTTCTCACAGGTAATTGAGATGATTAAATAACTTGTATTCTTCAAATTATTAATGCAATAAGTTACATTAATAGAATTTTATATTTTAACATGGTTTAATTTCTGGGATGAACTGCCAAGTCTTCTCATTCCTTCATATAATATATGTATGGTTAGATGATTTCTTGTTTAACATATTACATATATATTGATGAAGTTGTATTTATATTAATATAAATGTAGGATTTTTAAATGTTTTCAAACCACAGATTACTCCTTTTACTTTTGCTTTAGTCATTTTTCAAGTTGTAATTTATGCAAAATAATTTTATCTAGTTTTAATGTTTATTAGCAAAAGTTTCTAGATGATGATGGTGATTATGATGATGATTGTTTTGTGGTACTGGGGAGTGAGCACAGGGACATTCTACTTCCGAGATGCACCACAGCCCTGTTTTATTTTTATTTTGAAACAGGGTCTCTCTAGTGTGATGAGAATATCACTAGTTGCTAACGCTGTCCTCAAACCTGTGACTCTTCTGTCTCAGCCTCCCAAATACTGGGATTACAAGTGTACGCCACCATACCCAGATTATTTTAAATTTTAACTTCTTCTGTAGTTATGGCTCAATTTTATTCTTTTTTTGTGTGTGTGTGGCACTGGGGATTGAACTCAGGGGTGTTCTACCTTTGAGCTATACCCCCAGCCCTATTTTTTATTCTTTATTTTGAAACAGGGTCTCACTAAATTGCGTGATGCCTCACTAGGTAGCTGAGGCTGGCCGTGAAACCGGATCCTCTGGTCTCAGCCTCCCAAATGCTGGGATTACAAGCATGTGCCACCATGCTTCGCTGGTCCAATTTTATTCTTAATTTGTTCATTTGTGAGACTATTTTCTTTTTTACCTTGATCATTTTTTTACCCAGAACTATACTATTTAATTAGTCTTTGATAAATCTGGTACAATTAATTTTTTATCTTCTCAGCCATTTCTTTGTTTTTTATTTAGTTGTTTTTGCTCTTATGTTTTGTGCTTTCAGGTACATTCATTTTAGGGTACATTACTGTGATTTTTCAAACTTCTTGAGTCAAATGGTTACATGCAAGTGCTGGCTGATTTTGATGCTCTTGAGAGATGGGGTTTTTTTTGTCCCTGGGATCTGTAGTCCTATCTTTGAATACTTTTTTAGTCTCTTATTGACTTTACTATAAGTTCCCCTATTTAAATATCATTGCCTGAGAATTCTTATAAATAAAATATGGTCTCAGTAAGAATATATGCTGAATTTCGTGACAGAAGATATTGAGTACCTGCATCTTGGCAGCCATCTTGTTTGGATTGCTTATTTGAAACTAGCAAGGAGTTGGTAGATACTTCTCCTAACTAGGACTATCTTTCATTGGCAATGGAAAAGTTATGGATTTAATGACTAACAGGAGTACCAATAGTAAGTCTATATAGTATAATTTATGTATAGCTGTAGAGAGGAGAAATACTCATATGAAACAATTAGTGATTTACATAAAATAATATGATAAACTGTGTAGTTTGCACTTAAAAGATGTATGACTTTAGAAAAGAGAGAAGTATTAAGTTAACATAGCTATGGAAAGTTTCATACCATAGTATGGACTTTTCTTGTACTTTTAAATAATGTATAAGATTTAGAATATTGGATTGTAAAGTATTATCATTGCATTTGAAGTAAATAGTGTGAGTAAAACATGAGGGCATAAGGCTTATTCATGTGATAATGAGAGTAGAAGTTGATTATTTGGCTATGTAGGAATAAGTATTTATTGGTGGTGGTGGTGAGTCTCATGAATGCCCTTGACTACTAGAATAACACAGTTTGGTCGGGGGGGGGGGTACTAGATTGAGCTCAGGGGCATTCTACCTCTGAGCTATACCTACAACCATCTTTATGTTTTACTTTTGAAAGAGAGTCTTGCTAGGTTTCTCAGAGCCTCACTAAGTTGCTGAGACTGTCCCTACCTGTGATCCTACTGTCTCAGCCTCCAAGTACTGAGATTACAGGGATTTGCCACAATGCCCAGCTAGGACTTTTTTTTTTTTTGCAAAGAGGTGGGGAGATAGCATAAAATTGTCAGTAGTGGTAATAATGAAGATAATAAAAATAACTACATACTTTTTGTGAAGCTTGTTCTATACCTAACATTATTCAAAACACTTATATAAATAATTTAAATGAGTTCTCAGAAAAATATTGAGGTAGGATTTTAAATTATTATTATTATTAATTGAAGAAATATAGTAGTTTTCATCATTATTACTACTGTATTCTAACTGCAGATATTTAGATCATTTAACATGCCATAGTAGATGGCAGAGCTAGATGCTTCTAAAGTAATTATTAAAATTAACCTGATATGGCCTATAGTATAAATTTGTGAGGCTGAGAACACATCTGGGGTGGTCATTAGGAGGCTATGAAATAATTCAGCCATGTAAAGATAGAGGCTTGGCCTCAGGAAGTCATAAATCAAAGACGACTCCAAAGTTCTAAGCATGGGTGATTGGGGCAATCAGGCATTAACTCTTCTTTCTTGTGTGGAAATAATTTTCTTCCCCTTTTCATTCTTCTCTTATTCTCTCTTACTTTTTTTTTTTCCAATCAATTCGTGAATTAGAGATATTAAGGTTTAGGTATTCTCTTGTGTTCCTTCTTTTTTTGTTGTTGTTCTTCCTTCTACGCTAAATACAGCTATTATTCTATTATTTCATAGAAAGAAGAAAACATATTATTGAAAGTCCATGGAGGATTTAAGATCTACTTTTGCTCCAAACTAAATGATATTTTCATTAACACACACGTCGTCTAAGTTTAGTGCAGAGACATCTATCAGAATTTTTTTTTTAATTGGTGCTTTGTAATCATACATTTTGCTTGGGTACAAGCTGGTAAAGGCATACATGCGCACATCTCTTATTTAACCCTTCCCCAATTCCTGCCCTATTCTCTTCTGCCCTCCTTCTCAAACTCAGTTTAGTCATTGACTTTGATATTTTTGTGAAAGTACATCATGTGCATTAGTGTGTCCCCCCCCATCCCATTTAGTTAAGTCACCTTCTTTGCTCATCCAAGTGAGCATCTTTTCTCCCTAGTTTCCACATATTAGGGAGGGCATACTATTTTTTACTTTTTGTGACTGACTAATCTCACTTAACATAATGTTTTCCAGTTGCATCCACTTCCCTGCAAATTACATGATTGTGTTCTTTTCTATGGCTGAGTAAAATTCCATTGTGTAAATATCCCATAGTTTTGTAATCCATTCATCTGTTGATGGACATTTTGGCTGGTTCTATAGTTTGGCAATTATAAATTGTGCAGCTATAAACATAGATACACATGCATCTGTCTGATAGTTTGGTTTCCATTCTTTTGGGTCGATACCCAGAAGTGGTATTGCTGGATTATATGGTAGGTTCATTCCCATTCGTATGAGGATCCTCCATACTGTTTTCCAAAGTGGTTGCACTAATCTGCAATCCCACCAACAATATATTAGGGTTCCCACTTCTCCACACCCTCACCAGCATTTGTCGTTGTATTTTTTATGATTGCCATTCTAATTGGGGTTAGGTAAAGTCTCAGGGTAGTTTTGATTTGCATCTCTGAGATTGCTAATATTTATTGGCCATTTGTATTTCTTCTTTTATGAAGTGTCTATTTGGATCATTTGCCCATTTTTTGGTTGGGTTATTTGTTTTCTTAGCTGTGAATTTCTTGAGTTCTCTGTATATTCTAGATATTACTCCTTTATTAGAGGAGTAGCTAGCAAAAAAATTTTCTCCCATTCTGTGGACTCTCTACTGAAGTTCTTGATAATTTCATTTGCTGCACAGAAGCTCTTCAGTTTAATGCAATCCCATGTATTGATATTCCTTTGAGTTACTTGTACCTTTATTTTGCTTTTTAAAAATATTTTATTAGTGCATTACAATTATTCATCATAGTGAAGTTCAATGTGATATAGACATACATACACACAGTTTTTGGTGCATTTTATTTTGCATCCCACCCTTCTGTCACCTCTTCTCTTCCATACATGTTAGTTTTCTTTCTTTCTTTTTTTTTTTTCAGTACTGGGGATTGAACCCAGGGGCATTCTACCTCCAAGCTACACCCCCAGTCATATTTTTATTCTTTATTTTGAAACAGGGTTTCACTATGTTGCAGATGGCCTCACTAAGTAGCTAAGACTAGCCAGGAACCTGTGATCCTCCTGATTCAGCCTCCCAAGTACTGGAAATACAAGTGTGCACCACCATGCCTGGCCTTCCCATACATGTTAGTGAAATTGGTAGGAATACCTGAATATGTTGCCATAGTATTGTTTAAACAGTTTTCTTCCTCAATGCTCTTTTTGCCCTCTCCACCCTTCCTCCAATCCTCCTCCACTATTCTACAGATCTCTCTTCACATTATTATTTAAAGTCCTTGCATTTCCTTTTTTCTCTCTAGCTTTCACTTACGAGAGAAAGCATATAACCCTTCACTTTCTGAGACTGGCCAAGTTCACTTAGCATAATATTCTCTAGTTCTATCCATTTTGATGCAGATGACATAATCTTGTTCTTTTTTGTGTATATATATCATATCACATTTTCTTTATTTATTTATCTACTGATGAATGCCTATGCTAGTTTTATAGTTTAGCCATTGTGAATTGAATTATGCTGCTATAAACATGAGTATAAATGTATCCCTATAGTATTCTGATTTGATTTTTTTGGGAAAAAATTCTGAGGGGTAGTATAGCTGGGTCACATAGTGGTGGTCCTATTCCTAGTTTATTGAGCAACCTCCATATGATCTCCATAGTGGTTATATTAATTTATATTCCCACCAACAAAAATTTATATTTTAAAAGTACTTTGATTTAGAATCAATAGATTAATTCTAGCCGGGAGTGGTGGCACATGCTTGTAATCCCAGTACTTGGGAGGTTGAGACTGGAGGATCTGGGTTTGCAGCCAGCCTCAGCTACTTAGTGAGGCTCTCTGCAACTTAGTGAGACCCTGTTTCAAAATAAAGAATAAAAAATAGGACTAGGGGTGTAGCTTGGAGGTAGAATGCCCCTGGGTTTCCCCTGGTTCCATCCCCAGTACTGCCAAAAACATAATAAGAATCAATAGATAGAAGAATTTCAAATTCCAGCTCTGGTGCAAAAAACACTTATCCAGATCAGTAGGGGAGGTGACTAGTCTAGCTACCCATTGGAGGAATTTTCTGTCTCTCTGGAATGGGTTGGCCTCTATCACACTGTTTCTTAATCATTGGCTGGGGGTTAACTTAGTAACAGGTGGCCTTCCTGGTGGTGCATGCAGAGGAGTGAAAGATATAGGAAATTTGAGCAGTATATTTTTACAGCTGCCACATTCACATACAGCATCAGATAAAAAATATCATTATTTTTTATTTTGGTAGCATTTTTTTGTCATGCACATGCCCCTAAATAGCTTTATTTTAGACCCTAAACATGTCCTATTCTACTAACTCATGTATGTCTTCTGTTCCATTCTCAATTCTGGGAATGTTGACCAGCCATTTAAACTATGTCTTATTGAATTAGATTTCTTTCATCTTCTTCTGTGAAGATATTATTGATTCCAATCTGAGTAATCTAAGAATGTCCTTTCTTTTTCTTAGTTCTTATTATGCCTAAGATTTTCAGGAAGATTCATGTGACTATTTTGATTTTTGATCACAAGAAAGTAACTCCCATTACTTCATAATGTTAATTGGAATTGTATATAAATGATTTTCTAATTCTGGCTCCATGATTTATTACCTAGGTCAATTTCAACAAGGTATGCAACCTTTTATACCTCAATTTTCTAATTAGACAAATCAGGAGACTAACATTTTCCTTATAATATTGTGAATATAGCATGTGATATCTTCTTAATGAATGACAGGCATATTACTAATAGCTAAGACTTACGGCTTTTCTGTACATTTCATAATTTTTGACCCCCAATTACCTTCTCATTTTTCTTATTTCAAATGCAATTTATATCTGTGCAACAAATGTTATCTCAGACCATTCTATGTCATTGAGAAATAATAGGCCACCCATAATTTGGTAATTTTTGAGAAAATCCTATGTGCCAGGAACTATTTTTGGTGATGTGTTTACAGTAGAGACTCAGACCAAGTTTCCACCTTGAAGGAATTTACAGTCAATTTTGTATAATATATTTTCTGTGCTTTGCACTTCAAAATATTTATCTTCACTTCTTGTTTTCTGCCTTGGTACTGTGTAAAGAAGACTTTTTTTTTTTTTTTTCCCAAGACTAACCTAAATTACTTTCTTAGCTTTCCTGGAATCTTGCTTCAATAACGATGTATGATCTAGTGTGTCTCCAATCTCTATCTCGACAGATCAACTTTTGCTTTGCAAAAAAATATTTCCATATTAAAAAAATCATGTATAAATTTCACGTGAACCTGATTTTAGCTTTCCCTTTCCTCCCTTCTGTTTTCATTACTCTAGTGTGGCATTCACACCCACAAGTCTATTTAAATAGCTCTCTCTTACATATGACTCTGCCCTTCTCTTAGCTATTATTTTCCTTGAAATCTGAAGCACTAATTCTTAAACATGTCTTCTATGACACTACTAATACCTAGTTTGCCTTCTACTTTTCATCACAATATGTCATCCTCCTTTGCTCTTGATTTCATTTCTTCATTGATTTCCTCAGTAGATATTTATGGAGTGCCAACCTTGGGTGCTCAAGAACAGGTCATACAAAATCTGCAGAAAGACCCTAAAGTTCTCTTTCCCATTTCCCTCACTAGAACCTCAGCACTTTACTCTTGGCAGCTCACCACTTTGAACTCCAGTTTGTGTCTTCAGTCATAAGCATACCCTAAATTTTCACTTTTAAGTGAAGCTTATGACTTCATTTTTTTTCTTCTTCTTTTTTTTTTTGGTACTGGGGATTGAACTCAAGGGCATTCTGTATTCCAGCTATAGCTCCCCTACCCAGTCCTTATTTGTTTGTTTATTTTATTTTGAGACAGAGTCTTGTTAGGTTGCTCAGAGTCTTGCTACACTGCTGAAGCTCTTCTTGAAACTATGATCCTCCTGTCTCAGCCTCCCAAGCACTGGGAGTACAGGTGTGCACCACCACTCCTGGTTTTATTCCCCTCTGTTCCTCTAGTTCTCTACTCCTCAAATTTCACATTTTTCAAATGGATTTTATCATATTCACTTGACCATCACTTTTTTCTAAATCCTGTAAATGTCATCTTCTCCACTGCTGTCACAGTGTGTGCATGTCACTATCACTGTGAACTACATTATGAGACTACAATGCATCAATAAAGGTATAAAAATAAAGTAAAACGAAAAAGTAAAATCCAAACTATTCATTATATTTGTTAAATCTTTCTGTTGTTTTCATCTTCATGACTCCTATTTGTTTCTCCTTATTTCACTCCATTTGTGGAGTATCATAATTAATTCCTGACTTTTTATTTTAATTGCTTCCCCAAATTACTTAGTATTGGTATTCAAACTTCCTGTAAAAGCTTCCTTGATCTCATTTCCCATCAAATCTCCTGCTGCCTGGTTTTTGGCCTTTGGCCTTCTTGTAATATTCCTTTGTGCTTTCACCTCCACATCTGTCTGACCATGAAAAGACTACAACTGCCAGACCATGAAAATGCCTTCTGATGCTCTATCCACCCTTCAAGACCCAACACAAGGGCCACTTCTTCAGATCCTTTGTCTTCTAGATACAACCTCTCTCACATTTGGAACACAACAAAGCATGTTTTCCTTTGTCATTCATTTTATGTCCCTTTGAATCTCTTCTCACTTGTGAGGTTTTGAGTCCTTGAGGATGGAGAGTTGTATCATTCTTATTTATGGTCTACAGGGTACTGAATACCTTACCTTACTCACTAAATGTATGTCAAAGAAATATGTTAGTTGATCTCCCCCCTTAAAAAAGATTCATATCACTAATGTACACCATTGAATCCTGTGTATCTTGACTGAATAGCTTGTCTTCAAGAATGCAAAGTAATTGCTATGTCTGTGAATAATTTCAATCTCTCATTAATTATTGTGTTAAAGGAATACCTCCTCTGAGTCAGCACAGGGAGAGGGTATTGTCAAATATGAGGACACAGTTTTTTCTCTAGAGGCATTTACTGCCTCTGAGACTGTGCATTTCAATGTAATTTTTTTAATGATGGGAACTTACATGAAAAAGTCATTTTAAATGTAAAAATTACTAAATGATACGTGATTTAAGCATACTTTTATGGCATATTATCTATGAAACAAATCAGTTAATTATCCTAGTATCTTCCTGAACCTTAATTTATAAAATATCATAATGGGTTTTTTGAGCTAGTCTCAAAATTTGAAAAACATTGCAGAAGAAAATATATGTACTTCCTTCAAAGCTACTCAGGCTTCCTAAATGTCCACTTTGTTTGTCTTGGGCTATAATTTTGAATTGCAAATGAGTATAAGTTGCAATATTGTAAACAATGGTAGTTTGATGAACAAATGCTTTAAAGACATGGAAAGGGACTCAGCATTTCTTTTTAAAATAAGTTTGTAATGAGCTATGCCTATGTTAAGGGGTATGATATTTGTTATTACCCATACATAGTAGGTGCTTAGGATGTATTGGCTAAATGATGACAGTTGGTAAGCCCATCTGTCTATGAACTCCTATAAAATAGGAATTTAAAAATTTAGTGTTGGAAAGAAAAGGCTAGTTAAATAGAGAAGAGTGTATGCTGCTCTAGAGAACACTTAAATGTTCAAGGGAGCAATATTTTTTTTCTAGAAGCTAACTGAGTTATGAAATCTATTAATAAGGAGTTCAGTATAGTTTTTTGAATATTGATTGTAATTTCAGGTTCTATTTCCTGTTAGCACTATTATCCAGCTTAACCCAGGCAGGAAACCCAGTACATTCTGTGTTATTAGAAAGTATTCTTTTGTCATTAGACCATGCCAAATTGATAGTTTTTATAGCCTGACAAGAGACCAAGTCATCATTACCTAGAGGGAAACACTTAAATCATCTGAAGATGGCTATTCTGTTCTGAAGGAAAGCTTGAGTTGACTGCTTGAGATTCTGTCTCACTCCCCAGGTGGGAAGGGTTAGATTTGTTGAAGAACTGACAGTTTTTACCCTCAGGGTGGGTAGATTAGATTGGAAAATGTATAGGAGGAGAGCTTGTCAAGGAAATTTAGGCAGCGGAGCTGATAGGTTCTAAAGGGAATTCTAACTTTGTCCCCGGATTGAATCATAAATGCTTATGTTTTATAGACTTACACAAGTGTGCAGAAGATGAAGAGAAAGCGGCAAAAGACAGTAAAGACTAGAAGGTGTGGGAGGAAAAATTATCAGGAGAGGCATAAAACGCGATGGTTTTCCAGCTTGTTGTGTGGTAGTGACTGAAATGTTTTGAGACATTGCTTTAATGGTGATTGATTCATGGAGTCTGAGTATTATATTGCAGAAAAGGTCCAAAATTATAGGAAACGATTTTAGTAACAAATAATAAAAATTCAGTGTCATGGTTTTGGATTGACTGCAGCAGTATAGACCCAAGCTGGATGAGTCTATATGGAGTCTTATAATTCCTTTATAAAAAGAGACACCTTTGATCAGGGCACCCTATATGCTTGCCATTAAATATACTGAACCCCATTTATATGAACAATTAAAACATGCTAATAAAAATATTTTGAAAAAAAGAAACTTTGTAAGAAAGGATTGATTGCAGTGTGTGCATTTGTGATGAGTATAAAGAGATATGTGGTCATAAAGGAATCCCCCTGAAATTGGGCTTTCACTTATATTTAAATATTTACTGCTTACAATCTACTGCTCCATAATTAAAAAAAAATGAGTGTGAATTGAAGTATCTTCTTCAAGGCTTATTTATATTATACATTCAGATTTGTGATCATCCAGGCTTAGCCATCATTACTTAAAATATTTCGTATTGATTACATGTCTACCTTTTCTCGCTGATATTGTTATACAATATTACAAAAATGATTCTCAAGCTTAGGTAGACTTTTTTAGGATAGTGTTTTCTTTTATTACTCTAAATATTCATATTGCTCACATATGTTTGTATATGTGGCTAAATCCGGCATCTCAAATAAACAGATAAGACATTAAACTTATTAGACAATCTGAAATGTTCCAATTATGTTTCAGATTGTTTGAACTGCTTTCCATATACTTATTCACTTGAGTTTCAGAAGAATCCCATTAACTAGCACTATTATTACCTATACATTGCAAGAGGAAAAAAGTGAGAACAGGGAAGTAAGTGGCAGAGGCATGACTTGAACCTAGGCATTCTGACTGGTACTCTCTGCTTTCCACTTCTACAACTGAAGTATTCTTGGTTGTATTCAGGGTAAAATAAGTACCTCTGTTCCTCCAAAACTCCATTTTAATATGCATATTATTTACATAGGTATCCTGTTATCAGATTATGAGCTAATGAGTGCAAAAACCATGTTTTATCAACTTTGTCACATTTTGTGTTCAATAAAATATTAATTACTCCTGAATCACAGCTTATTATTTCTGAGATATTGTGTTTACCAGACTTCCATTTTGCAGTTGTAGGTTTTGTACCCACAAAATGTTTAAAACCACCAAATAAATAAGGCAATTATATGGATTATGTGCAATTATATATGTGGGATATTGTTTTGTGGGTTTTTTTTAGTTAACTATTTTTTAAAAAAGAGAATAGCATGCCTGAAACAAACTACATTTGAGTGATATATGACATTGTTAAATCATACATGGTTTAAATCCTTTTTTTAAATACTCTTTTCTACAGGGTGCAGCCTTAATTAGAATGCTGGCTAATTTTATGGGCCATTCAGTTTTTCAGAGGGGTTTGCAAGTAAGTAAAATGCTTTCTGTTTTCTCTTGCATTTTTCCTTGTCGATATATTTACTTTAAGGATATTTCAAAGTTTGGGAAATTGCTAATACAAAAGTGCTGAATTTGATGAAAAACTTTAAGATGTGTAAGGTAAGCACATCTTTCTATATGACAAATGTAAGTTATAGATTGACTGCTCACTGTATCAAATGACAAAACTTGAACTGTTACACAATTTAGAATCTGTTTAATTTGCAATTTTAAATTGAAATAATTTCCACATATGGCTGATTATAAATAATCCATTTAAAGCTTTCAGAATTGATGATACAATTTTTTTCATTTTAAAGTTTACATAATATGAAAATAAATTATGTTGGCCTTTTTAATTATATATATTGAGAAATTCTTGAACTACTTTCGAGACATGTAGTGTTTATATTGTTGTTTTACTGTTGATAGACATGGATAGTTATTTGTTCCAATGATAATTAAATGTTTTTATTTCAATTAGAAAATACAGTTTAAAAAAGGAAGAAAAAGAAAGAGTTTTAGCATGCTTTATTTGAATAAGAAGTATGTAATCTAAGAATGGATTCTTAGAAATAGAAATTTATTAAACTCTTTAAAGCAGATACAAATATAGAAAAATGGAACTTTTATGCCATTGAATCTGTTGGAGTAAATCATGTTCCTAGTAGCTGTGATTGATGAATTATTTATGATGCATTCTGCTACTTAGAAGTGTCCTTTAAAGTAAATTGATGTTCACCTGAAATACAATTATGCTAAGACAGAAAGCGCAATCAATCTTATCTGTTCTTAGTAAGCTTTTCATTTTGAAATTTAAATAAACTACATCTGGGATCGGGTCATATTTTAGTAGTATAATTCTCTCTTTACCCAGAATAAACTGAAAGGTAAAATACAAAGCAAGAGTTAAACATATTATGACAAACTACACATAATATAGCAAAAATGTATAAATTTCTTGAGGAATAATTTTTCATAGAAAATATTTTTGCAGATTTGTTTCACCAGGGGCTGAAATTTACTTTAATCATCTCCTTTCATTAGGGACACCTTCAGAATATCTGAATCCATTGAACTTCCTTGCCAAGTGCTACAGGCTCTATTCTGATCACATAGTTGGGAAAATCTTTTTTTCTCCAGTACTGCCCTCCATGAATATCAACTATCTGGAGAAATGTCCTTCCTCATCCCCATTCCTTTGTTTTTCCCCATTGAAGTTGTAGCATGACAGTTTCAGAAAATACCTAAGCTTTCATAAGGGCAGCAAAAATTGAATTTGATTTCCTGGTAGCAAGTTGATGTGAAATCATTTTCTGTATACAATTTTTATTGTTTTTCTTCATCTGTGTGTATGGATTTGCTCAGCAGATTGAGTAACTATAGTTATATTATTTGGGAAGGATTATTGTTTTGCAACATTTTTCTTTATCGTGTTGTACTGTCTATGGCATGCAAAATATATCATCTTTTAATACATCCTTTTCCTTTCCACTGACCCACTCTGTTCAGTTGTTTCTGAAACAGAATATACCTTCTCACTGCCATTATGTTAAATTTTCATTTGAAGCTTGCATAAATGTGTACTTGATTTGGTTAATTTTCAACTGAAGGACTCTATGTTTGTCAACATTGCATTTCATTTGCCTTGTGACATATCATTGATCAAATAGATCTGTATCCTTCAGTACTTCACTTGCAGCTTTATTTATACTCATCACTCAAACTGATTTAGTGTATCATCAGCAGTTTGGATTAGTTTACAGTAGATCCCTATGTCTGGGTGATAAATTATCATCTCTTATACACGAAGATGTATGGAGTACATTTTGGAGATGACCTCCTGAGCAGACACTTCATGTCATGATGCTGAGTGGTCACACAGTTGATATTAATATGTTTCCCATCCACAAGCCTCTGGGGAATCTTGGTTTACAAGTTGTTGAAAGAGCTAATCTGGGTTGCGAGCATTTACCTCTGCTCAGAAATCTATTAAATGTTTTGACATTAACCATGGCTATTTCTGTGTTGACAAATGGAAATTTATTATTTGCAAACAGATTTAGGATTAGATTTACAGGTGGAGGTAGTTACAAATTACAGTAGTGTGTTTTCATGTATTTTTCCTCCTCCTCTTCTTCTTTCTCCTTTTCTTCCTTTACTCTTTCCTTTATTTTCTTCCTTTGTGCTCAGACCTTTGTCCTGATGCTCCATACAGAAGCAATGTCATTGTAGAGAAGTTTAAAAAATTTATCTTCTGTAATTTTTTGTATCCTTATGACTCATCTAAACTTGTTTGGGAATAAGGGAGAAATCATTTGCAAAATGTTACATATAGCATGTTTTTATATAATACATACATATATGTATCATAGGAAGGTAGTAGGTTTCTGGGTCAGTACACATATTCATATTTTATTTATAATATACCTGAATTTAGATCCAACTATATTTTATACCTTTTACAATATTTTGTATTACAGTATATATTTTAAATTTCAAGTCAAACATATATTCCTCAGAGACTGTAGAGACTTTTTGAGAAAGTTTTGTTTTTACTATCATATAGCACATTGGTTAAACTATTCGAGGCTCTGGAGAATAATTCCATACTGAACAATCACACCTTTCATTGTATTGGGGCTCTCAATACATTTTTGTTTGTTTCCTCTTATTTCTTGTAAGTTTCCCCTGATACTTAATGGTTCAGTCTTGCATGTTTTCTAAAATAAATTTTCTTACATTTTTGGTAAATATCGACTATATACATACATAAAAATTACTATTTGATACCACTAGTAACCTAACTATAGTTTTAATGTTCGAATTGAAAGTAAAACTTGGGGTGAAGTAAGTCGAACTTTTCTGCTGTTGGGTTATGTGTACCACTCATAAATAATATATTTCTAAAACATGGGAGTGATTATACTTTTTGCAAACTCCACATATCTTCCATCCTATATGATCTATTTCACAAAATAATAGCAGACACTTTTGGGAAGCTTGAGGCAATAGAATAAGTGGGAAGATATAGTTCTCATTTCTACTTCTAATTAATACTTTGTCTTGCACATGTCACTAAATCTTTCCTGGCCTCTGACTTTATAGTTATAAAATGTAAGACCAAATATTCTCAAGATTTATTCCACTTTTTGTGTTTATTTGGTTTAGGATTTATTTAAAGTAGTATACTAGTTAAACAATTTGGGCTTCATATATTTTATTTGGGACAGCTGCTTTAATTTGATGAGGAAAATATATTTACTGGCCATTTGTATTTCTTCTTTTGTGAAGCGTCTATTTAGATCTTTTGCTCATTTTTTGATTGGGTTATTTGTTTTGTTAGCTGTGAGTTTCTTGAGTTCACTATATCCTAGATATTAGTCCTCTATCAGAAGAATAGCTGGCAAAAATGTTCTACTCTGTGGGCTCTCTGTTGAGGTTCTTGATAGTTTCCTTTGCTGCACAGAAGCTCTTCAGTTTAATGAAATCCCATATATTTATCTTCCTTTGAGTTGCTTGTGCTTTTGGGGTCTTGTTGAGAAAGTTTTTACCTGTGCCTATGTGTTGAAGTGTTGGGCCTATGCCCTCTTCAAGTAGCTGCAAGGTCTCTGGCCTGACTTCCAGGTCTTTGATCCACCTTGAGTTGACTCTTATGAAGGATGAGAAAGTGGGGTTTATTTCCATTTGAAAATCATAAACTATATATGCAAGATTTAAGTGATTTCCTCTTTTTAAGTCTTTTAATAGCCATCTGAATAATAAGACTGTATGGCTATCAATGTATGCAATACTATAATAGTAGTTAAACCAGGTTAGCATTTGTTGTTAAAAATAGTTTTGATAGTAATTTGTTGTATTATCTTGCCAGTGTTAGGAAACAGCCTATATAATTCCCTGGCTTTTGGTTACTTGTTTATTTTCATATTTTGTTCTAGATATTTTAAGTTTTATGATTCCGCTACAGTTGCCTTAGATGATAGTTGCTAAGGACTTTTTGAAATTTCTTGGTTTTGTTTAGTGCATCTGTTATGATTTCTAAGGTCAGAATTTCTACTTAGACTCCTGAAATCTGGAATTGACTCTACTTATAGGTCTGATGGCATTGAGGTGTACTAGAAGTTGGCCTTGAAGACAAGTCAGCATCTGCCTTAATGAGTATCATTACAGGGGATTCAAGCAAAGGAAATTTTACTTTTTGAAGATAAGAGAACTGCTTTGTATACCAAGGGAGGCTCAGTAGAACTTAGACTGTAAATGCCTGTGTTCCAATTCTCATTGTTCTAAATTCTCCTAATCTATATATCCCAGTGTTAATGCAAAAGACCTACTAAAGCTAGGACATTTACTTGAATTGTAATTTTGCCACTGAGAATTTCGAACTGTAGTCTGGATTTCAGATACACTGAATCTAAGGCTATAAGAACAACAGGACTCCTTTAGCCTAGTCATAGAAGATCTCTGGTCCCTACCTAGAGATTCAACTCCAGTGAGATTCTCAATTCAATTGAGAATTTAAAGCAAGCACCAAGGTTTTCTTTTTGTAATCCTTCTGGTACAGTCATAATAGCCAGTCCTTCTCAATGACTCTGTTTTGCCATAGGTTCTATTGAAACAGGCATTTATTTTCTCTAAGTCTATTCTTCAAGTTAGAAAAACATTAATGATAATTTAACAAAAAAACAGTTTTAGCCCCCGAACTATGGATTTCTATGGTCCTATTACCCACTACCAATGATAGTACCTCCTTTAAATATATCCAATATAGACAATTGTATATAGTTATCTTTAAAAGCCTGGAACCACTTCTAGTCTGTAATCTAGTAACAAAATAAATACCATCCAGGGTATTTCAAGCAGAAAAGGATTTAACTTTGGATATATAGATTTTTTAACAAGGGAAGAAAGATAAATAAAGTCACTGACAACTTTTAGAATATGAAGGAATGTGGGTATCACAAATACTAATACCCAGATTCTCAGTTGTCTATAGCACACCCAGAAGCCACTGCCAGTACCTTACCTTAGTCTTTTGCCAAGGCCAGCATGTTTGCTGTCTGCCACCTGAGCAATGAGAGCTCCTCCATCTTTAGTACCTCCCACATCTCTTATGTGCATTTTTTATCTTGTAGAACTTAAACTTGGACTTAACTAGCAAAGGATTTTAGGAAACATATCTTTCAGGCTCCCAGCCCATATAAGGCAAGAGAGTACAGAAAGTAGTGGGAATGGCAAGACTTGTTAAAAGACATTCTGACACTTAAGCTATAGATGTCATGGTTCTATTGATTAAATACCACTTGCATTATTTCATAGGTTGTCATATGCATATGTAACCCTCTTAACATCTTGATTCATCTCTTTCTTTACATTTTTATTAAGATCAGGTTATACCTCTCTAACTAGAGCATACTGTTTTCAATAATTCTGTAAAGGTATTTATAGGGAGAAATTGAGAAAATCAAACCAACAGTGAACACATTTCACTCACTTCATAATAGCAGTCCAACTGCTTATTATCTGTAATTTCCAGTTTCCTCTTTGCCTAAGTTGATTTAGTTACATCAGGATGAAGCAGTGCCAGGTATATGTTTACTTTTTTTTTGTTTGTTTCTCAAGTTATTTCTCTTCTAAAATAAGAAGTTGGAGCAAAGATAGGGGAACTTATGCTTATACATAATTGTTTTGCTTTTTGATTAACCCAAGAAGTTCAGACTTTTGGTGTGCATAATCACAATTGTGGGTGGCTCATTCTACCTCCCCAGGGGGGCCAAGCCTCCTGGGATATGGTAAGTGCAGGGAAAGGAATCTAAGCAGCAGTTTGACTAAATTGCTTCTTTTGATCTAAGACCAGCTCTACGAAGGACATCTGGAAAGTATGCTCATGTGCTGTCCCAAGCCAGAATTTTCTCCTAGAAATGATTCCAGTGAGTAATGATGACTTAGAAAATGATTGCATGATACATTACCTACCGGGACTTAGATAGTCAGTGAGAAGTGCAGTAGGCAGCTCAGCAGTAATCTGAACTCTCTTGCACACAAGCTCAAGTTACGCTTGTTAAAAATAATGTAATTCTTACCATTAGGGTGTCATTTGTGTCTGTGGTTTGAATATCTCCAAATTCTATCCTAGGTCATCTTCTAAGGACAAGCTAGCAATATCACTCAGGGCTCAAAGACTATTTAAAACTTAACCATTTGAAAGTGCTTTTCTCACTATAGTGCCACAAACATAAATCTAGTTTTTTCTGATGGGACACCGGAGTGGAATACTAGCAGTATAATGTCATTTCTGTCCTCTCTTCCACTTGGAGAAACTTCAGTTTCCAATGTTGTTAAATTTCCTTTTACACATGGTACCTGGAATCTAAGTATATTCCAGTTTTACCCTTCTTATTTTAATCTGTTTCCCTAGAAGTTATTGGTGATTTTACATATTTCTTGCTCCTATAAATAAATGATTTCTCTATATTCCTCCTCTGGTAAATACTGTCCACCTCCTAGAATCTTTTGGCAATTCTTGCATTTTTAGTTATTAGAAATCTTACTGTCTAGCATATATTAATTTGAACTATATCCAGCAATGCTTATGTTTAAATATGCATATGATTAATAAATTAGGCTCTATGTCTTCTGTCTTCTTTTTTTTTTCTTTTTTGAGAGGGACTTTATTATGTTGGCTTGACTGGTCTCCAACTCCTGACTTTAAGAAATTCTCCTGAGTAGCTGAGTCTATAGTCCTGCGCCACCACACTCAGCTTTTTAGATCTACTTCTTTTACCTTGTTTTCATAATTTGGGTTAATTTCCTCTATTATAAATCCTGATTATAGGCTTACTTTAAAAATAAGTATTTTTTTTGTATTTGAAACAGGGTCTCATTTAGTTTTCTAGGGCCTTGTCAAGGTGCTGTGTGCATGTATGTCATTGTCAACATGATTTACATTATGAAGTGAGACTATAATGCACCAATAAAAGCACATTTAAAAAATAAGTAATTTAGGTAGTGATACTTTTAGATAAAAATTTTGTTACATGACTTGGACCTTCTTTATTTCATTTTTACTTGTCTTAATCTCCCTAATTACATTGTTTTCTTTTTTTTTTCCTCTGATTTTTCTGGAAATAAAAGTAAAGCTATAATTATGAAGTCCTCAGATAACATTGATTGGCTCAGTAGCTATTTAAAACAATAATGATTAGTACACAGTACCATTGCTTTTTCTTTCAAAACAAAATAATATCGTTTTACTGATTTGAACCTAGCAGCACCATTCTTCATATTGTTACGAGTCAACATCGGGGAATTGGAATTCTGAAGAAAGAACATCGTTAACTTGATATAAACCCAAACCCTGAAATACCTGTCAGAAAGTGAGTCACCTTCTTGTTCAACCAGTGAGGGCAATTCCACATCATCTAAAATATGGTTGAATAAAGAAAGATTTCTCTTAATTAGTATTTAACTACTCTTTTCCATAAGGTAACCTACAACAAGATGTTTGGCTCCAATTATTGGAAATTGCTTATGCAAATCAATGTAAGGCAATGAGGTGTGGATAAAAAGCAAAAAGAAAATATCATTATTATTGGTTTGTGCTCATAAAACTCTGATAGCCTGAAGGTAATGACAGGCTCAGAGCCATAGGGATTATTGGTAGCAACAACATACTCAATAATTTGTGTTCCAATGAGGTGTTGTATGTTAACATATGTATTCAGGATTAAAAAACAGTTTTAAAAAAAACTTCAGGATTCTCTTTGTGAGAAGGCATTTGCTCCCTTGCATGTAGGTTTTTAAATGAACTAAAAGTCAGATAATAATAGAGCAATGTGTCAAAGTTAATTTCTTTCTGAAGAGTGTTGTGTTTTTATCCAGATGGTAGCTGAATCATGGGCAATCTAAAATCATTGACCATTTACAGTTTTTCCCAAATATCTACATGTTTCACTTAGAATGCTATGCAGGTTTAGATGTGCTATAAGTAGAATGGTTAGTACTTGTTAATAATTTGTTGTGATCAATAAGTATCATATAATAATATTGTTATCGTTACTTGTTTTTAGTCATTGGATTCGACCTAATTTAGTAATCACCTAACCACAGAGATAAAATGATTGATCACATATATTTACTTTTAAAGAAAGATTCCATGGATTTGAGAGCCAAGAATTACATCTATAATATAAAAATATGCTTTTAAAATTAAATAACAATAACTTCATATTTCTGATTAAGAGAACTAAGTTCTATTCATCAGTTTCAATTATTTCCTTATATATACCTACTAGCTGAACCTGTATTATTATGCCTCTTATTTTAATGTTATAAACTGACCGCTATGGCTGCATAGCATGAACTAAAAACCCTTTATTATTAGAAACATATATCTCTATTAATTTATTCTACAGAAATTTACCTACTTCAATTTGAGGTTTTATAAATTTGTACTTATTAATTATATTTTATATAATATTTAAAGACTCAAGATATATTATGTATTTTACCCAATCAAGTTGATAGTAAAAAATGGTGTTTTGTTCATTTTTTAAAAACTATCTGTGAAATCATTAGTGGACACATTTAGTTAGCAGATGAATGTATTTATATGTTGTATTGTGTAAGTGCATCTGATATGAAAACACACACACAAACTTAGATATACTTATTTAAAAACTGTCTTATCCATTTGTGTATATTATTACTTGGTTAGATTACTACTTCAGAACTTCGATAAACTTGCCTTAGAGGCACTTTTCTCTAAACTATACATCTCCCACATCAGCAGTTTTCTTTCCTTTCCTTTTTCAAATCTATTTTTATCTTAATTTATATTTTGTCTTTTGAAAAGCACCTATAATAGCCTAGATCTATACATTTCCAATATTACGAGTTTTGATTAAAAATCCCTAAGTTGGAAGTACTTTTTCTCACTAATATTTTCATAATTGTTTGATGACACTATATAGTTTAATACTAGTAATATGACATAGATGTAATACCATAATACATTAATCTTTGTTCCTGTCTGTGAGCATCTAGGTTGCTTTCCAATTCTTGTAAAATGACACTTTAATAATCTTTAAATGATAGACTTTCTCCTTCTATATTTGATTATCTCTTCAATGCATTTTTTATCAATCTTTCCAGCAAAATATTAAACCAGTATAAAATGCCAGAAGGTTGTCTTTTTTATTATACACTAAAACAACGGCATTGGGTCTTATACATTTTCAAAATACATGTGTTACTAATTTAGAAAGTAAAAAGTATGCCATTGTTATTTCAACTTATATAATTTTTATCACAAATAAGGCTGTACATTTTTTATGTATTCTCTGCTTGCATTTCACTCTTCATTTATCTGTTTTTTACTCATTTAACAATTTAGGTTTTACTGTACTATTTTATAACTTGTATAAATGGTTATAAAATAAAAATAATGAGCCATAATATATTTACTATAAAATTCCCATGATATCTAATATCTAATAATATTTTTATGAAAAGCCACATGTTATAAAATAGAGCCTAAAGAAGAACACTGTGAAGTCTTATTCTGAGTTATGCATTTGGGACTTGGCTTACAAAAACCACAGATGCATTTAAAACTCCATTTTGATTTCCCTCTGTGTTTCTGTCTATGGAAGAGAGAGCGTCAGTTAGTATGACACAGAGAAATGGTGGTATCCATTTGTTATACTGTATCTGATTTCCTTTCCCAATCAGTCTCCCATATTCACCTTCTTTTCCTCTGCTCAAGGTCTTTCCCTATGATTATTTTACAGATTTTTTTTTCATTTCAGAACAATGATATATTAAAGTGTTAAAACACTTTCTTAATGCTTTGTGCTAGTAAACCAAAATTGTTATTTCACTTCTTGCACCAGCTTTTAGTTTTATGCCTTCAGTCTGCATTGCTCACCCATCAGACATGTTCAGTGATTCACTGACTCCACGCTTATTTATTAGGCACTTACTCTATGTCAGGCACTGTGATAAGTACCACGTATTCAGGGCATGCTATACACAGGAGATATGGCCCCTGTTCTTATGAATCACGTAACTGAATAAGGGAGTCAGAATAAACAAGAAAACAAACTAATTGCTATGTATTTCTTCAGTGTGATAAGAGCTAGGAAGAAAAGGGTAGGATAATGTGGAAGAGTGTAATGTGTGTGTGGGGGGGTGGAGAAACTTTAGATTGGGTATTATGAAGATTGAGAAGAAGGCATGTCAGCTGAGGTCTGAAGGATAACAGAGGTGGAGTGGGAGGAGATTCAAGGAAAAGAAAGAAACTGATGTGGATGAGCAGAGTTAGTAAGGATGAGAGATGAAGAAGAAGGGCACGTGTTATAAAATAGCAGCCAACTGTGCAATACCCAAGAAGACTGTGATAAGAAGTTTGGATTTTATTCTGAGTATAGTAGGATGCTATTAAACATGGCTCTACTTATATTTAAACAAGCTCTCTGTGTAATTGTGATAATACACTTGAATGGAGGTAGTCAGCATACCCAAAGAGCAATTGGGGAAAATGTATGGGGAGTATTTTTATTTTCAGATGAGAGATTACAGAGGAAAGTCAGTTTGTGCTGATGAGTCTAATTAATGCTTCTATTCCATGAACCATCCATCAGTGGTCTTGTAAGCTCAGTAGAACTCCTAGAACCTGAGAAACCATCCAGACTGCTTCCTTTTCCCAGATTTCAAAAGAAGTTTTTTAAGGCTTTCCTTCTATCCTCCCCACCCCAACCTTCATTGCCTCAGTATCCTTTTTCCCTCCAATCACTTTCCTCCTTCAGGGATAGGCCACATAATTTTTACATTAGTCTCTAGAATATTCTGGACTCTCTTGAAAGATAGATTGGAGAAAACTATGTTGACTCTAGACTTCTTTCTTCATTGAGCTTGCTATTAGAATAACCAAAGTTCCTTGGGTTCTTTGTGTGGTAGGCCTTTTTTCTAAGTGACTTATTTGTTGTATGTCAATTTCTGTGCACATTTTTTCCCAGTATCATTATCTATATTTTTCAATTGAAGAAATTAAGATTTAGAGAAAATAAATACCTTCTCCAAGATCACATTGACTGGTAAGGATAAGCATGGATTCTTATCTAGGTCTTCTGAACATGCATACTATTTTTTCTCAAATAACTTACTTTATTTTTCTCAACTGGCCACTGGCACCAGCACTCAGCAAGAAAAGAGGTGAGAGGGGAACCCTGTATACATCCCTAGGAGCAGCGGGCATCTTGATTTAGAAGAGGTAGTGTATTTTCACCAGCCACGATATAATTTATCTATTTTGTGAGCTTGTGGTGGTCAAAGCCCTTTATCAGGGAATTTGGAAAAAAGCAATTCACAAACTTCAGTTTTACCAATAGATTCATTTTATGTCTCAGTAATATTTCAGGCTAGCAGCAAAAGTGAGAGGTGGGATATTTTAGTACACTGGAACACCCCTATAGACTATTACATCCACACTATTTCGCTGACGGGTGGTAGGACCTTGTCAGGCTGTTCTGCAGTGGGGAACAAATCTAGCAGTGGCAGTATTGTAACTCTGATGATGTGTCTGTATGTTGAGGCATTGGTGTGATCTGTAATTACTACATAAGAGATATTTGAAAACAAAGTGACACGAGGATATGCTATTGTCTGTAATTTAAAACAAACAAGCAAAAGGCCTTTCATATGCTGGCAGGTTGTTTGGGTTTAACATTTCCTGATTTTCTGTTATATTTAGCAACCTCTTATGAAACTATACTGATTTTTACAAAATTTACATTCATTAAGTGGGGTAATGGGTTTTTAAAACATGTAAAATGCCTTTTTGTTCCCAGAGAAACATCTGAATACACCCATATCCAAGCAATCCACATCTGTGGGTAAATTTAGTGTAAACACACCTTTTAAAAATCAGATTCAGAATGGCATAGAAACAATGATAATTGAGTTTTAAACTATTGTTCTTACCTCTCTTCAAATAGCTCTTTCTTAAATGTCACCTTCTCCCTCTCCCTTTCCTTCTCTCTCTCCCTCTCCCTCTCCCTCTCTTCCCTCCCTTCCTTCTCTCTCTCTTGCTCACTCGCTTGCTTGCTCGCTGACTCTCTCTCCTGTGTCTGATGGCTTGAAAGTAAGGCACTTTGAAAACTTTGGTAATTGTTCTCTTCCTAATTATACTTGATTTTCTTCTGGAAAAATTATAACCTAATAATAAAGAAAGGTTTAAGTAATGATTTAATACCTTTATTTTGGTCCTTATCTAATAGAATTACAGTGTAAATATTTCTTCTTTTAATTTCGCATAAAGCTTTCTTTGATGCTCATTTTTACTTCACCTAAACCAGTCTCCAGATAGTTATCAAAATAAATATCTTGGTATGTAGTCTAGCTTTCTTTTTCTTAGTTGGTTAGCTGTGACTGTTTTAGTCTCTTTGCTTCTAGTTCTCAAGGTCAGGGTATATGAGCCCATCCTATGAAGGACAAAGCCAGGCTTCAAGGTGGTTTTATCCAAATAGTGTGATGTTGCTGTGTACTGGCATGTCGAATCTACTTTTGTTGTTGATGGGTCTCTTTAACATTACCTTACTCTAGTAATGCACATACTTACACACATTTAAGCTCAGAGCTTATGGTTTCCAGTTTTCAAAGCCCCTGCTCTAGAAGCTATGTTTGAGACAAAAGCTTTATATAGTTTTAGTTTTGTTTTGTCACTCTCTGTGCACCATTATTATTCTTTTTTCTGTAATTATCTTGCCTGTCTCGTTTTTTCTTTTAGAAATGCAGGAAGTTTTGATCTATATATTTACTCAATTATTTATTTTTTTGTGTGTTGTATCATACATTGTGATGAAGTTCAGGGTGATAGAACACACACAGCACTCCTTGAGCCCTCCCCAATTCCCACCCCACTTCTTTCTTCACACCTTTCCATGCATGAGCATGACACTCTGATTGGCATTGATAAATTTGTGTATGTGCATCATGTCCATTTAAGTATTTCCCTTTTCAAGTCTTCCTCCTCTATCCTGATTCCCTTAGTTACTGATTCCCTTCCTTACTCCACTAAGGTTTCCTCTCCTTTGTCTGGAGTCTCTCCTGTGTCCCAGTTTCTCCCTAGCTTCCATGTATCAGAGAAAACATCCGACTTTTAGCTTTTTGTGACTGACAAATCTCATTTAGCATAATATTCTCCAGTTCCATCCATTTCTCTACAAATGACATAATTTTATTCTTCTTTATGGCTAAGTAGAATTCCATTGTGTATATATCCCATAATTGTGTAATCCATTCATCTGTTGATGGACACTTAGGCTGGTTTCATAGTTTGGAACAAAATAGAAGATTCAGAAACAAATCCACACACTAACAACCAATTGATTTTTGTCAAAGGGGAAAAATATACGCTGGAAAAAAAAGATACCTTTTTCAAACAAAATGGTGTTGGCAAAACAGATTATCTATATGTAGAAAAATGAAAATAAATCCCACTTTCTTATCTTGCACAAGAGTCAACTCAGGAGGGCTCTCAGATCTGGAAATTAGACCAGGAACTTCACAGTTACTTGAAGAACACACCCCCAGAGACCTAAGGACCTTCCAATAGAACCCATCCATCTCTCACTCTCTCTTTTTTTGTGTGTGTGTTACTAGGATTAAACCAAGGAACAATCTACTTTCAGTTTTTCCTTTCTTTTTTTGTGGTGCTGAGGATGGAACCCAGGGACATTCTAACTTTGAGCTACAACCCCAGCCATATTTTATTTTATTATTATTTTTATTTAGAAATAGCGTATCACAAAGTTGCTGAGTGTCTTGTTAAATTGCTAAGGCTGGCTTCAAACCTGCGATCCACCTGTCTCAGATTCACAAGTACTGGGATTAGAGAGTCCCTCTATACTCTCTCCCCTTCCCCATCTATGATATTGAGATTAGCATTAGTGATTTCACATGACTACATAATATCAATGGACATGTTTCCTTCATTAATTCTCCCTCCCACCCCAGGACTTTCTCCATTGCTCTGCTGAGATTTCTGTTCCACTCTCTAAAATACCTCTTGTATCCTGATTACTCCCTAGCTCCCACATATGAGAGAAAACATGTGACCCTTCACTTTTTGTGAGTGGCTAATCTCAACATAATGTCCACATCCATCTATTTTCCTGCAAATGACATAATTTTGTTCTTTATTGATGAATAGAATTGCATTGTTTGTATATCCCATAATTTTGTAATCCATTCATCTATTGATGGACACCTGGGTTGGTTCCATAATTAGGCTCTTATGAATTGTGCCCCTATAAATATGGATATACATGTATCACTATAATATTCTGATTTTAGTCCCTTTGGAAAGATACCCAGGAATGGTATAGCTGGATCATATGGCGGATCCATTCCCTGTTTTCTGAGGAATCTCCACACTAATCTGCATAATGGCTTTACTAATATGCAGTCTCACCAACAATGTATAAGAGTTCCTATTTCCCCACATTATTACCAGTATTTATTATTGTTTGACTTCTTGATGATTGCCATCCTAATTGTGCTTAGATAGAATTTCAATGTAGTGTTTTTCAATGTAGTTTTTATTTTATCTCCCTGATTGCTAATGATGTTGAACATTTATATTTTTTGTAAAGCATGTAGTTCAGTTTCCTATTTCTTGATTGAGTTTTTTGGTTTTATTTATTTTTTTGGTGTTAAATCTTTTAAGTTCTTTATATATTCTAGATATTACTCCTCTATCAGAGGAGTATCTGGCAAAGATCTTCTCCCATTCTGTAACTGTTCTTCATAACACAATGGAAGCCTAGTACATTTACTAAATAGATCTTAGTGTTCTTTGATTTTTTATTTTGTATAAGCTCTAAGAAATATTTTCTATTTTCCTTTCTGAGGATTACCAAGATCATTAAAGCTTCTTTATTTGCTTTGTTTACATGACCTCTTGGTGTTGTATCAGTCCGGATGTTGAATTGGAAGCAACAGAAACAAACTCTGGCTGAGATACACAGAAAGGAATGTTTTGGAAGGATGTAGGGTAGCCCATGGAGTTACAGAGAAGCTGAAGATGTAATCTTATAAAATGGAAAGAATGAGACTCAGAAATTAAGAAAGCTAGCCAAAGGTAAATGGTTGGTTCAGTGTTGCTATCACTATCCTCAGATCCACCATCATTGGGAATAATTTTTCAACTTCTCTTGCATTTTATTTTTGTGTGTGGTACTGGGGCTTTAACTCAGGGGTATTCTACCTCCGAGCTATACCCCCAACCCTATTTTTTATTCTTTCATTTTGAAACCGAGTCTCACTAAGTTGCCGAGTACCTCACTAGGTAGCTGAGGCTGGCCGCAAACCAGATCCTCTGGTCTCAGCCTCCCGAACGCTGGGATTACAAGTGTGCGCCACAATGCCGGGCCCTCCTGCATTTTTGAATTACCCTTTCTTAGAATTCCCAGTCATAGAATGAAGCATCTGAGCCGGGCGTGGTGGCGCACGCTTGTAATCCCAGCATTTGGGAGGCTGAGACCAGAGGATCCAGGTTCGCGACCAGCCTCAGCTACCTAGTGAGGCACTCCACAACTTAGTGAGACCCTGTTTCAAAATAAAGAATAAAAAATAGGGCTGGGGGTGTAGCTCGGAGGTAGAATGCCCCTGAGTTCAATCCCCAGTACCGCAAAAAAAAAAAAAAAAAAAAAAAAAGAATGAAGCATCTACCTGTGTGAGGCCAGAACACATGCCCATGCTTTAGCTGCCAGGGAAAGTGGAGGAGAGGGAATATTTAGTATTTTGTCCCCTCCATTTCAATAGTGGGAAGTAGAGTCCTTGCCTTTCTCTCACATTCTATAGTGAGTTATTGCCTCTATATAAAAGTGGTGTTTAAATGCTGGAAAGCCAAAAAATGACAAATGCTTCCTACAAATCTTTGGAGGTATAATTATTCTTGATAGAAAGCAACAATATTTCAAACTTTTTCTTCAGCCTTCTTGTCACATAGTCAGAAAAATCAATGCTTGAATTTTCCTAGCATTTTCTGGATCAGTTCTACAAGTAGAGGGCCTCCTGCTTCCCAGTGTCATGGAGGCCCAGACTCGTGACCCCCATCTCATCAGAGAAAAATGATTGGCGGTCTCCCTAGAGCTAATCTCCCCTTCTTCCTTATTAGTTGAATTCTAATTTTGTCCAAGTTCTCATACTTTTTTAATGCTTTTATTAAAAAAGTGTGCATTGTACGTATACATCATAATGGTGAATTGTAAGTATACATCATAATGAGATATAGAGTGATATAAATACACATGCACACACCACTTGGTATGTTTTCTTCTAGATCCCATCCCATTCCTCCCCTTCCCTGTACATGTCATTGAGATTGATATTGGTAATTTCCTATATATTCATTGCATTATTTGAACTGTTTATCATATTTCCTTTCTCACTCCTCCCTCCCGTAAGTCCCCTCCATCCCTCCTTTGTAATCTCTAGTCCTTTGTCTGCAGTCTCTTTTGCTACCTAGTTTCTCTCTAGCTTCCACACCTGAGAGAAAACATGTAACTATTCATTTTCTGAGACTGGCTAATCTCACTTAGCATAATATTCTCATGTTCCATCCATTTTCCTGTAAATGACATAATTTTGTTCTTTATGGCTGAATAAAATTCCATCGTGTGTATATACTACAGTTTTGCAATCCACTCATCTGTTGATGGACACTGAGGCTGGTTCCATAATTTGGGTATTGTGAATTGTGCCACTATAAACATGGATATGCATGTATCAATTTAATGTTCTGACTTCAATTCCTTTGAAAAGATATCCAGGACTGGTACAGCTGGATCATATGTTTATTCTATTCCCAATCTTCAGAAAAACCTCCACACTGATCTCTATAGCAGCTGTACTGATTTGCAATACCACCAAAAGTACATAAGGGTTTTTATTTACCCACATCCTCACCAGCATTTATTATATACTCCAGAGGACCACATATTTCCCTGTGTAAAGCCAAAGTAATTCTCCCTCAAATTGCAGCAACAAGTTTTTGCTAAAGCACCTGATGCAATTTTGACAAATGCACAGTGTAGGGAATGAGTTAGTTGTAGGAATTGAGGGGCGGATTTCCTGAATTGTAGAAAGAGATTATCACAAAGAAATGTTTTTCCCTCTAAACAAGTCATGCCTGGATGTGATGCTTGGGATTGTGCTGCTGCCATCTAGCCACAAACCTGAGGATAAGGCTAAAATAGAGATAGAGTTGGGCCCAAAAATAATTCCAGAGGAGACTGGCTGCAACTCTGGCTACCTACATATAATAGGAAAGAATATTGCTATTTAAAAATTACTCTCTTTTGGATATTTTTTGTCACTGCATCTAAACACATACAAACAAATCTGTACAGCTGTGCAGTTTTCCTTGAATCATCCCTCCATGTACCAAGAAATAAGCCTCTAAGTGGTTAATTCTCAGTTTTAGGACTCAAGAGGAGAACAAGTATCCCATAATTATTTCCATGTAAATCTTAAGAGCTAATAGTGCTTTACTTCCTAAGATCTCTCTCTTTACTTTTTCCCTTGTCTTTATTAGCCCCCTTGGTTTTTATGCATGAAACGTTATGAGCCATGTCACTTGTTAGCAAAGGAAGTAAAACTAAAATGGTCTCATATGCGATAGTTCACAATCTTTTGATGACATCAAATACAATTGCATATATTAGTGCAAGTTATATATCTGACGAATATGCATTAAACTAATTAATTATATCCTGTATTAGTACCTAAATATGAGACTTGTTGGGAGCCTGATGGATATAGGAAACCTGTGGATATTACATTGGAAGTTATTAACAGATAGGCATATTACATAAAGACAAATCACATACATTTATGGAGAATCTATTGTGTACTAAATAATGCACAAAGATGCTGATTAAACTATGGTAAACTGAAGTGACAGATTCCTTACTCTCTTGATGTTCCTTACTCTCGGAGACGATGTGAAAATCAGACTAATAAACAAGCAATTAAAACACAATTTGATAAATGCTCTTATACAGTACAATATATGAAAACCTAAGACAGGTACTTAACTTAGAATTAGGAGGGCATTAGAATGAGAAGGGAAAGATTCCTAGAGGAAATGCATTAAGAGTGTATCCTAGAGTTTGAATTGAATTTAAGTAGGCAAGAGAAGACAATATGTAAAGAATTGCATGTGCAGTGAACTAGAAGAGAGAAAACATACATTAAGCATCTTTAGAAAGTTGAAGTGGCTGAGTTAAGGTAGGAAGCAATAAGTTAATGAATGAGATCAAGAAGTACAGAGGGACTAGATCTTGATGATGGACATTAAATTACACTACAGTGTTTGTATTGTATTGTGGGCATAGCAGTGATTCATGTGCACATTTGATTAAAGATGTCCTGGCTTCATGGCAGAGATTAGAATTGAAAGAAATGGAATAGAAGTTGATGTACTTGAAGTCCTCTTCATCTGATAAGATATGAGAAAGTGGTTGCCAAAGAGGTTAAAAGAAGGAGAAATGTAGAATAATATTTAGATCGAAGCTCATTACTGAATGTGGTAGAAAAAGAGAAAGAGGCATCACGATAACTCTTTGGTTGAGACAAATGGAAAGGCCATTGCTGGAGAAGAGCTGCCAAAAGGAGCTGATGTTGGGGCAGGGGGTGAGTTCAGTTTTAAGTGTGCTCAGAGTTATATATGCAGCATTTCTTGGATATTATATTTGGTAGGCAGTTGTGTGCGCAGGGTTGGTGTTCAGATGTATGTTGAGTCTCTGAGGTTCAATTATCTGACTTATTAAGTGACGATGATACTATTTACCTCATAATGTTGTGGTGTGCATTGAATGAAATAAAATGTGAAAGTTTTCACATGATGCTAAAATGGAAGCAAATATTATTGTTTTCATAGGCTGTGTTATTTTTATTATTAATGATTCTTTTCCTTCTTGAGTTTTCCAAATTATAGCCTGAGATGATTAAAAAGATTATGACAGTGAATATCTTACAAAATACTTATGAGCAATTAGGTACTCTTCACTTATCTAACTCTTTCTATCTCTCCATATACATTAATTATTATTATCATTTATTTTTTTGTGTGTGGTACTGGGGATGGAACCTGGGGGCATTCTACCTCTGAGCTACACTCACAGCCTTATTCTTTATTCTTTATTTTGAAACAGGGTCTCACTAAGTTGCGGAGGGCCTCACTAAGTAGCTGAGACTTGCCACAAACCCGGATCCTCCTGTCTCAACCTCCCAAGTACTGAAATTACAAGCGTGTGCCATCACACCCAGATTACATTAATATTTAATTCCTAGAAAAACTATGTACAATGTTACTTTTATTTTCCCCATCTTATTGATGTGAAAACAGACATAACAACTTTATGGAATGTGCTGAAGATCATATAGCTAGACCATAAATCCAAAGATTAAACAGTTGGACCAGTGATCATGTAGGTACTGAGTGTTGGACCTTGGATTCGAATCATGGCAGTAAGATTTCTATTTCTGCACTATTAATTTTGTGTTATGATGCCTCTTTCGATAGGTAGATATATTAAAATATATACTTGCTTAATATGCGTTTAACTTTTGAGCTGGACATGGTGGCTCAGGCCTGTAGTCCCACTACTTCAGAGGCTGAGGAAGGAGGATCACAGGTTTGAGGACAGCCTCATCAAGTAGTGGGATCTCATCAACCTAGTAAGACCCTGTTTCAAAAACAAAAATAAAAATATAGGGCTGGGGGTGTAGCTCGGAGGAAGAATGCCGCTAGGTTCAATCACCAGTATCACAACAAAATATACTTTTAACTTTTACTCTGTCTAAATTATGTCCTTTAAGAATATTATAATATTCTTTTTACCCCTCTTAATATCTCTACTATTTCTGAAATACATAGTATAGAGAACCAAAAATTCTTTTTAAGTTAATATTAAAACATTCTTTTTAAACTGCAATGTCAACTCTACTGTTGATTGACTTTCATACACACAAATGTAAACACAGATTTCTATTTCAGATTCATATGTTCAAGCATTTCCATATCAATTGACTTCTAGAATTTTCTTATTTGTCATATACAAATGTTTGAGTTTATCTTGCCAGATGGTTATTGTACCAAGACTTCTACAACTTCAGTCACAGAAATCTTCCTACACAAACCACATCTCAGTATTTGCAGTTGTTCTTTTTTTTTTTTTTTTGCATTATCATGCATTTTATTTTATTTTTTATTTTTTAATTTTTATATTAATTGGTGCATTGTAATCATACATGTTTGTTAGGTACAAGCTGATAAAGGCATATATGCACAGATTTCTCATTTAACCCCTTCCCCAATTCCCATCCCATTCCCTCGCCCTCCCTCTTTCTTAAGTTCAGTTTAGTGATTGACCTTGATATATTTGTGAAAGTACAAATATATATGGTGTGCCCCCCCATCCATCCCCTTCAGTTAAGTCAAATTCTTTGCTTATCTAGGGTTACTTCTTTTTCATCTGGACTCCCTCTTATGTCCCATCTTCTCCCTAGCATCCGGATATTAGGGAGAACATATGCTTTTTTACGGTTTGTGACTGACTAATCCCACTTAACATAATGTTTTCCAGTTGCATCCATTTCCCTGCATCCATTTCCCTGAACATGATTTTGTTCTTTATGGCTGAGTAAAATGCCATTGTGTACATATCCCATAGTTTTGTAATTCATTCATCTATCGATGGACATCTTGGCTGTTTCCATAGTTTGGCAATTGTGAATTGTGCAGCTATAAACATAGATACACATGTGTTGGTCTGGTAGTTTGGTTTCCATTCTTTTGGGCAGATACCCAGAAGTGGTATTGCTGGTTCATTTGGTAGGTTCATTCCCATCCGTCTGAGGATCCTCCATACTGTTTTCCAAAGTGATTGCAACTCAAAGGAAGATCAATACATGGGATTGCATTAAATTGAAGAGCTTCTGTGCAGCAAAGGAAACTATCAAGAACCTCAAAAGAGAGCCCACAGAGTGGGAGAAAATTTTTGCCAGCTACTCTTCTGATAGAAGTCTGATATCTAGGATATACAGAGAACTCATGAAATAACCCAATAAAAAATGGGCAAAGAATCTAAATAGACACTTCACAAAAGAAGAAATACAAATGGCCAATAAATGTATGAGGAAATGTTCAACATCATTAGCAATCAGAGGGATGCAAATCAAAACTACCTTGAGATTTCACCTAACTCCAATCAGAATGGCAATCATAAAAAACACTAACAACAACAAATTCTGGCGAGGGTGTGGAGAAGTAGAAACCCTAATACATTGTTGGTGGGATTGCAAACTAGTGCAGTTGTTCTTAATAAAATTTTCTTCACCACCATTTCCTCAGCAGCTAGAAACTGCTTGATACATGTGAAGTGTTCCATAAATTCTGTAAAATAAATGAATGATTCATTATTAAAACACATTCACTATCTTTTAAATTTCTTTGTACTTTTGCAAGGACAAAGCAAAAATTACTTAATTTAAGATATGAATGTATTTCTACAAGTGAAAGGCTAAAATAAGTAAACTTTTTTTTAAAAAAAGAGTCAACATATGTAGAATTCTAATAACATCTGAATATTAAGGCTGCTGGGAATCCAAGACAACATGCTGTTTTCCCTGAATACTAAGACAACAAGTCAGAGTTGCTTCTTAAGCCTGGATAATTGACATGTCAGGTGCTCAAAGTAGAAATTTGAACTTTTTTCTCAACTGGGAAATGAACCAAAAACTTAGGCTGATGATCAATATTGGAACAAGGTCTACTCATATCATTGAAGAGTTGGACTTTTATGGTTTATGAGAAGAAAACCCTGATTGTATATTGACTGTATAGTATTCCTTTTGTTAACCCTGCCATATTTTACTAGCAGCACAACCCAGGAACAGAACCCATTGTAAATGGTTTTAGATTTAATACTTTGTATTATGGTAATATTACCATCGAATATAATTTTATTATGGTTTCATTGATGCAAAATATAAATTTATATTTCATAAGTCCAAATTGATTAGTGTTAAAAAAAGCAGAAAGAATAATTTTGAAAGTTAAATATGAAATAATCTATTTAAATCAGCATCCCTGGGTTTATGTTGAAAAAGCCTTGTATAGCATGTTTATAGCCAAATTCCGATTCAGATTGGTTATAAAGGGTTGTATTTTTTTTCACTGTTATTCATCATACCGATGACAATGATGAATTTGTGGTTGCCAAGTTAAGATTGGACATTACGTCTCTAGATGTCTGATTAAGTGGAAGTTGCCATTTGCTGTGCTGTGAATTGCCAACAAAAGCTGAATCTGTCACAGGTGCTACAATTTTCATTTCAGAAAATTTTCTTCCCCAACTTTAATTATCCCCAAAGTACCTCACTCTATATAGAGTACTGAAGGGAGTCAGCACTTTTTTTTTCAGTTTGAGTACTTTCATTTAAATTAGGATTTTTGTCTACTACCTACATGTTGCAGAGAAAATAGAATTTCAAATGGAGGAGGAAGACTTTGCTACATAACAAAAAAAAAGTATTATTTTCTATTCATTTTCCAGAAAAAAATATTGCCAAGTGCCCATAACTGAATAACATTGATAAGGAGAAAAACCATACTTCTTAGAAGGAAATAAGGTCAAACTCATGGAAATAAATATTTATATTCTTTTTAAAATAGTCTCCTCTTTGCGTGGAGACTAGGGAATTGGAGACAGACTGTAGAGAAAGTACTCTTTTTCCAGAGTAATCCTTCTTATTATCAGCATACATCAGCCAGAGATTTTTTTTCTGTAAAAGCAACTATTTCTTTTTCAACAAGTCAACACAAAAGCCTAATGGGAGAGTTTGTCCTATATATTTCACTGTTGAGGCAGTTTCTTCAAAATTGAGCTTGGCCAGCTCAATTAGAATATCTTTGATCTTGGAAATCCATAGAAGTGAATATAGCTATGAAGATCATTTTTCAGAGATTAATATTGTTGATGGCTTAATCAGGAAATATGCTATGGTTCAATCTCTTTGGAATGTTTTAAAATAGATCATCTTTTTTGCATGTCATTCTTTTTGTATTAATGCAATTTCAACACATGGAAATGGCTAATTGAATTGTGAAATAAATATGTTTACTGGTAATTGCTTAACCTTTGAATTGTAATTACAATTTTATATTCTTATAGGATTATTTAACCATTCATAAATATGGCAATGCAGCCAGAAATGATCTCTGGAATACATTATCAGAGGTAAAGTAGAGGAAACTCAAATTTCAAAATGTCTACTTGAACATTTGAATTGAGTTTATAAGATATTATTAACTTTTATTGACACTGACAGTTTGTCTTTACTTTTTATTTCCTTTTTCTCATATTGCTTTCTTGTTTTATTTTTGATACAATGTATTATGAAAGTAATGGGGTTTAAAATTATTTAAACTTCAAATGGTGATAAAGATATCTTACCTCCTTTCAAATATGACAATATTTCTGAAATATAATTTAACATGGTGTCAGTAATTCATTAAATAACTACTGAAGTCTTAAAGTCTTGTTTATGTTATTATAGACATATTGGGGATACTAAATGATACTAAAAGTACTTGCTTCAACAATAAAATATATTTTATTTTCTGTTATATAAAACTTTAATGTTAACAAACCTTTCATGCATATTACATATATGTATGAAGCATAACTTAAGGCAGGAAGATTAATTTTACCAGCACATTATATTAGCTTCACTAATTTTAAATGTTTTCTTATTTAGGAAAATTTAAAGGTAAAAATGAGAATGGCTTAATATTAATTATGTTTATGTTTCATGTTTATAAAACTAAATTATATAATTTTGGTTGCAAAGGCTTTAAAAAGGAATGGAAAATATGTAAATATACAAGAAGTAATGGATCAGTGGACTCTCCAGATGGGTTATCCTGTTATCACCATCTTGGGAAATACAACAGCAGAAAATAGAATAATAATTACCCAACAACATTTTATTTATGACATCAGTGCTAAAACTAAAGCACTTGAATCTCAAAATAACAGGTAGGCCACTCTTTTATTATAAGAAAAAATGTTTTTATTTTTATATTTCACTTCACATTTTTAGTGTTTTAAAAAGCACTGATAATTGTTATTTCATTTTGATTCCTCTTTTATTTCAGTTTCCTGAATATTTTAACCCTCAATGTGATATTATTTATTTTAGAAGACAGAATTTTAAGTTATCATGGTGATGCAAAAGACAATTAAGATCTGATATTTTCCTTTTCACCATGATTCTTTCTTGAATCAAATTTAAGAAAGTTAAGGTGTATTGCAGTGAGTAAGTTTAATGGTATTGAGCAAATTATAAGATTTATAAGACAAATGAGATCAAGAACTCAATCCAGAAAAATTAATGAAACCAACAAAAATCTAAATTAAAAAACATTTGAAGTCAAAAGAACTTAAAACAGATACCTAAAATGATCTAAGTATTAATGCTACTCTGTATCAAAAATGTGTTCCCTTTCCCTCATTTTTAGCATTTGAAATCACTGAACTTTCTTTTGAAACTCTTATTTAATTACTGGTGAGTCAGTATGTGGGATTTCTAACTTCTCTACATTACATTTTCTCTTTTGTGTATTATTTTAGTGCTTTTGTTGGTATATTATAGTCTCACATCATATGTAGTTCAGAGTGATAAGGACATACATGCACACAGCACTTGTGAGCTTCCCCTCCCTCCCTCCCCTCTCCTTACCTGCCCCACACAGGGTATTGAGGTTGCCATCAGTATTCTCACATATGACATAACGTCCATGGAAGCGTTTCATTTATTAATTCTCCCTCTCCCTCTTACCTCCCTAAAACCACCTCCCTTGCTCCACTGGTGTTTCTCCTCCATTATCTGAAGTCCCTCTAGTTACTCCCTAGCTTCGGCATATGAAAGAAAGCATATGACCTTTCACTTTCTGTGACTGGCTAATCTCACTTAACATAATGATCTCCAGGTCCATTCATTTTCCTTCACATAATTTTGTTTTTCTTTATTGCTGAGTAGAATTCCATATATATATATATATATATATATATATATATATATATATATATATATATATATATATATATGTATCCCATAATTTTGTAACCCATTTAGCTCTTGATGGACCCCTGGGTTGATTCCATAATTTGTCTATTATGTTATTTTAAAGGCTCAGCCAAAGAAAGACAACAAAACTATTTCAGTTAGTTTCATTTTTCCTAAGGTTTCTCTGGTAAGAGGCTAGGAGGCTAGGGAAAGAGAGAGGTTAAAATTAACAAATAAACAAGATCTTTGGATTGGTTACTCATGCTATCTCCTATTACCTTGGAAAACTAGGAGTCTGACTTTATCAACCAACCAGCAGCTAGGAGACCTGGAACAGGCAGTTTACTTTGTTATCTGTAAGAGGAATGGAAGTCATTCCTAAATCAGCTAGCTTCAATTCTAGATATACAGAGAATATTAGAGAGTATGCTGGTAACTATATTTGGAATCTGATTTAGGAAAGCAGTGTCTTAAATCTCCTTCTCAATACACCTACTGACCTTCAGCTCCCTACCCTTTGCCATCCCACTATTTCTCTTGGAAAACCATGTTACCCTGCCGTCTTGTCACTGCTGTCAGGCTCTGCCATCAGTGCTTCTTTCCCCAGCCTATATTCCCCACAACTGGCAAGTGCTGCCTCTAATCCTTCACCATCTGGCCCCAGGCTAAACATGCTTAGGCATCAACCCTGCCCCCCCCCCGCCCCCGAAACTCTGCAACTCTCTCCCCCCTGCCTTGCCAGGGAGTACGTAAAAATTACTTGACTGTGGCAAAGTTAGATAGATTCAGGCCAGGGCCTTGAGAATGCTCAGTTTGACACAGCATCGCTGATGCAGAAAAACACAAAGGACACACAGATGACAGGACAAAGTTTGAACCAAAGCACTTCATCAATCTGTAACATACATCAGAGATACCATCCAGGAGTCTCACCCTTTAAAGGAAACATTTCTCCCAGGCTGTATGAGCACATGTAGCATCTAGAGTTCTTTGCCTTTGCTGGAGATAGAAAATCATATGGATGATTTTGAACCCTGAGAACTTGGCATATAAAATATTAAGAAAAAGATAATGCAGAGTATCCCATTAGTCTTAAAAATGATTTTCTATCTATTTTGAAATAATAGAGCATGTAGTTGAAAATGTAGTATTCCAGTTTTATATTAATAATCATTAAATTCATTGTGACATTCTGGTCAAAGCTTCAGCACTAATTCTATCTGTCTTTTGTAGATCATCTTCCTGGATCTTTGTTATACTATGGAAACAGTTGATGTAGTAAAGTCTACTGTATTTCTGTAAATTGTAGACATTTTCTAAGCCAGGATAATAAATTCTTTGTTTTCATTTTTCTAGTGGATACTGGAACAGCAACAACATACCTAGTACACTTTAGTGTATCCAGTAACTCTATTTCTTATATGTAACAATTTTATTACAACATGGAAAGATCTTTACATAATTAATAATTGCATGTATAACAGTAAAATATGGGCCAGCTTTTTGGTATTTGGTATGTGGTGAATTCATGTGACCTTTTTTTTCTCTATATAAAGTTTGTGCACTGCAGTGTTATATGATGTCTCCTCTGCACAGAGGAACTTCTCAGAGTTCTGTGATACAGTCTGACTTCCACAGTCAGACTTTCCTTCTCTTACTGACCTGATGGTAGCAATCTCCAGTGTTCCACGAACTTTATATAAGTCACTTAAAATATTGAGACTATTATAAAATGTTTCTCATTCCAGCTAAAATTTATGCCTAATTTTTTCTTTAATATAATCATCAGAATAAATATTGATTTATTATTAAAATATAAACTGGTAATGAGGACAGGCAGTCTCAGGGACTATTAAAGAAAAAATATCTTTAGTGTTTTCTGAAATTCATTTTAAGACTATTTTAATGCTTAAAATGAGACAACTATAATTCAAATTAAACTCAAGAGGCTGGAACACAATCTAACTTCACAATTTCTTTTTTCTAGTCTCTTGTTAAATTAACCCACTGCAATCTTAGATTTCTTTAGAGCACTCATTCTAGGACCCGCCACTCAACAGTGTTTAGTGTTTTTAATCTTTTAACATGACAACATATCAACATAATTATAATGCTTTCTTTGATTTTAAATGAAGGAAACACCTCCATTGACTTATATACATATGTGAGAATATCAATGCCAACCTCAGCATCGTGTATGAGAAAGTGGGGTTGGGGGGCCAGAGGAAAGCCCACCAAGTGCTATATGCATGTATGTCACTATGACTATGAACTACATTATGATAAAAGCCTCCAATGTACCAAAAAATATTTTAAAATAAAATTTAGGAAATGACCAAGTACGTATTTTTGAAAAGTTATGAAAATAACATTCACAGTATCAACATGTACAACTCAGAAGTAAATACAAACCACGAATATGCTTGATAACATGCCACTTTTCATTTATCTTGTCATGATTCATAGATTTTTCACACATACACATACACAAGTAAAAGAGAGTGCAAAAATATTCTTAAGGAAAATACAAAAGTCTGAAGAGTTTTATGAAAAGCCCCCATGTTTGTATCCCAAAATCTTTAATAGTTAACTCTTTTTGCACCAGAACTGTGTGATATAATTTGTGTGATATAAAATTTAAGAAATTTTCTGTATGTGGTATTGAATGTAAGCAACATTCAGGTATTTTTATGAATTTCTTTTTCCCGTAGCTTAGAGACTTTTTCAAAACCTCAAATATTGAATCATACCAATTTTATCATAATTCCTAGTTGTTTAGGAGAATAGGAGTTGAATACATGCACAGTTATGCTTGTTTATATCAGGGGCACACAATGTTTCACAAACATTCTTTGATCATACTACAAAAAATACATATTTATCCTTAAATGTTTTCAACTCTCCTACATTTTATATATTTCTTGCTCTTTGACTGATACTTATTTGACTTCACATTTTAACTGACCCAACTCAATGTAGAAGACATATAATAAAATGTCAGTTTCATAGGGTTCATTTTTGTCTCACCTACCACTTAATGTGGTCCTTTTTATTTCACTTTAAGTCTTTTTAATCACATTCGATTACAATCTATGAAATGAGTCCTATTTCCTGGTTTTTCTAAATGGGCCTATAATTTAAGAATTAGACTCAGAGCAGAGGCACTGTTGTCTGATTATTCCAATTAACCAAAAGGGATTCATAATTTTAATAGAACAGCTATTAAAGAAATATATCACTTCTCTGCATCATCCTTTCAGTAAATTTATCATGAAATATTTCTGGTATACTCTCAGTCCTATGATAGAAGTTTATAAGTATTTACTGAAGAGCTTCCAGAGTAGTTGTTCACTTTTTACTGTCTAAAGAATCAATAAAGGGTTAACTACCATAAATTATTTATTTCCCATCCAACTGCATGGAGTCCATTGTAGTACAGCATAGTGTTTCCATATAGTTGGCACCCAAAAATGTTTCTCTCATTAAACATACCATATAATTTTCACCATATTTTAGAGATATTCAGTTGGTATAAAATTTCGAATCTCTTTCAGTCTTCCATTTGGACTCTTTAGTATCACTGAACCCTCCCCCCTCCTCGTTCATCAGAAATCAAAACATGAAATGATACAGTGAACAAATTTCACATGGTAGATTCAGTGGAGGCACCCTGCTATCCCATGCCCACTCCAAATACATACATGTTCATTGTATAGTTTATTACCCTAAGCATGATCTCTGAAAAATGTTTAATTCTCCATTCAATCACACAGTTAATTAGCTCATACAATATCTCTTTTTAAATTTCTTAAAATATTTCTCATACTATAATTGCTGGCTAACCCTGTTGCTAATGGTACAATGAGAGATCAAAATAGTCGGTCTAAATTTCAAGGAAGGAAATTAAGTCTAGTCATTGGTATTATTTAAAAACCATCCAGCATATTCTGGCTATTCATTTGAGATTAAATTCATATTCCTTTATGTCCAAGTCTAGACCTCAATTTTTGACCTAGAAAAGGTAAATGCGAGAAAATAGTTCTAATAGCTGAGACTCATGATCGACCCTGCAAATTGGTGGATGCTTGGACACATGAATTTGGAAATTCTATTCAGAAAACAGCACTAAGTGTTTTCCACAGTATTCTGTGTATTGATATGGATTTTAAGGAAATCTGATTAGTTCTGTTCTTCCTTTGTTCTTTGCTGAGTACCATTAGGTGTGCCATAATAATCTTTTGGTAAAATATGTTAATAGCGTCCCTCAGGATTATTGGACAATAAGTAAGGGGAAAGTTGAGACACAGTGTCCAGGAAAACACTGAAATATATATATATATATTTATTTATATAAATTGATTATAGAAAAAAGCAGAAAGGAGTTATGTTTAGATTGTTTAATATATAATATCGCTTAGATTTATAGATTTTAGTTACTTTTTATTTCTACAATGTAAATTTTTTGCAAGTTAGAGTGTTTTGTTGGGAGTTGTTCTTTTGCAGCGAAATTAAACTTTTTGAAGCGGATCTTCTTAGTGGCATTGAAAGTAAATTCATCTTCTTGATTTATTCTTTATATTCATGACTGAGAGCTATTTGTTTATTATTTATTTATTTATTATTTATCTATCTATCTTGAATAGAGTAATACAGGCAGTGCATGGGAAATGTTTGTTTGTGTTTTTGTTAGCTATCGCTATTTTTATTCTTAAAGCTTCTCTTTTATTTTGCAGTTACCTGTGGCAGATTCCATTAACTATTGTGGTAGGAAATAGAAGCCATGTGTCTTCAGAAGCAATTATTTGGGTGTCTAACAAATCAGGTAAAATATCTATTCTCCCCTGAGGAACTATTTGGTTTCAGATAATTGTTTAGCAACTTAATCTCTGGTTTCAGCTGTTATAAAATGTGAATAAGGACAAATTATAAACAGAAAATAAAGGAACAATAATATTTTCTACAAAATTAAGTATAATGCAGTATAGTTTCTCTATAGTCCAATTTCAGGCTGCCTATGCAATTACTTAATTTATTTGTTTCATGGTAAAGAATGAAAAGTTTTAAAACAAGAATTTGTGGTACTAATCTTATCTGTCTAAAAGTGCATAATTTGTGATCCCAAATGTAATTAAAATATAATCATATCTCACAGTTGAAGAGTATGCCAAATACTGAATCATAGGCCTGACTTTTAATCCCATTTTCCTTCTTTTATTTACCTGACTGTCCCTTCAACAGATGAGAGAGGCAATATTCTCCATGGAATTAGATAATTATAGGGTTAGGAGGGAGTGGCTTAGAAAAGGCATCAAACCTCTTCTAGGTAGGGTCAAACCTCAAGGAGCAGAAAAAGATGAGATTCTATTCTATTTCTAAATATCTTCAAATAAGAGAGTGACCTATTTCAATTCACTGTCAGAAAGCTAGTTTTTGGAATTCAATCTATATCCTTCATGCTAGAGCATGAATCAGGTCCTTTTTATGTCTGCTTTCTATTGAATTGGAGAAAAAGGTCAATTATCATCTTTTATGTAATATAGATTTAGAAGTAAAGTATACCCATATTTTGGCTTCCTTACTCATTTCTCACATGCTATTAATTGATGTTTTCTTGCGTCATTTTAAATAGCCAAAATTCTTTTTTTTTCAAGTAATATGAAGTATAAATAAAGAAATATTGTTTCTTCCCTGAAGTCTTGCTATTATTAGGAAACAAGTCTTCAAAATACATGGATATATACATACAAGAAAAAAATTTAAAGCAAAATCTAATTTGGTTTCTAGAAATACAAATATAAGTCCAGGTATACTTGACTTCAAATTTTAACACTATTGTATTTTAAACATGGAATCACATATTATGAAAATATATACTTTCACTTATATACATTGTGTGTAAAATGTGCATATGTACTGTAATGACATACTTACTTTAATATTTGTTTATGGCTTTCCTTTTAAGTAATTATAATCTATTTTTTGCATTCTTTGGAGTTAGTACTTATACTATGGTTCCGAACTCAAACCTATAATGTTGTCTTTATACTTCTCCTTTCCACTCCTCTGATTGTCTTATTTATCTGTGTAATTTGTTATGAACTGAGTGAAATCAGGGAGTTATTGTAATGCACCACCTATGAGGATAAAGCCATAGAAGAGCCAAGAACATGAGATATAACCGTCTTCAGAAATAAAGACAAACATCTTACATGAAGAAGATCAATTTCTATCAACATATGTAAAAGAAATTCCATACTTATATTAACCAGATCAATGTATTTTGCACTTTTCATCATTAGTAGTAATAGATTTGCTCTCCCAAGATATTAAGATAAAGTTGTTTGTGGATAAATGTATAAATTTGATTTAAATCTTCATACATTCTTGGCAATTCATTTGTAAAAATTCTTTGGAGGAATATCTAATTAATTCCAAGGTAAGGCATAGAAAATTGCAGCCTAAAACAGTTTTAAACCACTGTTTAAATGTCTAAACAACAAGGTGAAATATTTTTTTCGTTCTTATTACAAAAATACCAAGAATAAAGACATTTATAAATGTGGTACTGTTCTTGTTGACTGACTATTCAATTAATGGTGCACAAAGAGAAATGTATTGAGTGCCAACTGTCAGAAAAGATTCAAAATGAAAGAGAAACTGGTCCTGAAAATTACATGTACACATTAAAAACAACAATGCTATAGAGGGCTTTCCTATAGCATTGACTTGTTGGAGATTCACTTGAAGAAGACTTGAGAAGTAACTAACTCAAAGTGTCAATTAGGTAAAGAGCTTGCTATAGGAGCTTGTCTTTTTCTCTCTACCCCCCGTCCCCCACACACATGGATAAGATTTAATGCTATGGTAGGTTGCTTTGCAGATCTGTCAGTTATCCAACATGATGCTTTTGGATATGTGCACATAGTTCTTTATAGGTTCCATAAGACATTATCTCATTTGGTTTTCATAAGAGTCTAGTGAGGAAACCAATTGTTATCCTTGGGTTTGTCCCACATGGTTAGCTTTGTAATTATTATTTTTTAATTCTAACTGTTCTGTGACCAGAAAATATTGAACATATATTCTCAAACTCATTCTCTTTTTATTTCAATAATGTATGAGATATAAACTCTTATAAAATACCAACTACTCTGTGCCTTGATGTAGCCTGAGTCTTGTGCCATTTTGGATATAAATAAAATTTTTAATTATTATTACCAACAGTGGAAATATAACTTCCATACTTTTTATTATGGTGCTCATCAAATACCATATCTCATTAGACCATTGGAAATGATCTCTTTAAAATTCATTACTTGCTATTAGTTAATTCAAAGAACATTTTAGAGATATAATTAACTAGAACTGAAAAGATATTTAAAAATCTATTACAAAATCTTTCAGGATATCATATCTTCAAAGATCTAATTTGTAACAAAGGCATAAAAATATTCATTAACAGTAATAACCTTCAGGTTTTAGTTATAAATTTAGTAATGGCATACTTAAAAACAATAGATGACTGTCCTTATCCTACTCAGATGGTGTAGAAAGTATAAAATTATTTTCCTATTTATACTTTTGTTTTCTTTTTAGTACTAAGGATTGAATTTTAGCTATTTTCTACCTATACTTTTTTTTTTTTGTACTGGGGATGGAACCCAGGGTATTTCTACCTCTGAACTACTCCCCACCCCCAAGCCTTATTTTATTTTATTTTTTGAAACAGGATCTGCCTCTGCTGAGAATGGCCAAGAAGCTGCTATCCTCCTGTCTTCAGTCTCCCAAGTACTGGCATTATAAGTGTGTGCCACTATGCCTGGCTTTACCTATATGTTTTTGAATGGAATATTTTTAAAAACCAGAGACAAATGAATCATATGGATTTTAAGTCATGCCAGCTTCCTAAAATGTGAACAGGAAATAACTTTAAAAATATATGTATTATTATAGGAATCAAAGAATATTTCAAATTTGTAAAAATTTAAATTATACATTCTTCCATTAAACTTGATGCTTTATCATTGTAATTTTTGAGGAGAAATACTTCTTAAATGAAAATCATCAAATTTGCTTTTAGATCAGGTAAAATCAATCAAAGTTTTATTATTTTTTGTTTAAAAAATTTAGTATACTTGAAGGCAATTAGAGTTATTCAGGAAACACAATTTTCTTATGAGTTAAGTTTTTATGTTTTTCCATGAATTTAGAGATATGATTAATTAAATCCTTATTAATGGATGTTTTAGTATTTTTAAAAGTCATATTTTTGTTAGTTATTTTTGTTATCATTTTTATATGTTGGGGGTGACATTCCAAATTTTCTTCAAAACAACTCTATAGATAATCATATTAAGATTTTGAAAGGTCTGCATTTATAAAACTACAAAGACTTGGGAAGCCATTTGTATTTTAGAGAAATATGTAGCATTTTTACAATTTGAGTAACCTATCTGAAACTCTTTTTTTATTTTATCTCTTCCAATGCACACAATTTGAAAAAGTGATGAGAGTTGAATTATATTTTATTAACATTAAACTTTTATACTTATTATACTTTGAGGTTTAAATGCATTTTGTTTTACTGCAGGTTTTAGAAAATGAGGGATTTGTGATATGCATCAAATTAATTATTCCACCCTGTTACAAGCCTGGGAAATGAGTAGTCATGAATGGTCTATCAAGTGATTCTTGTTATAACCTTTTCTCATGTTGCCTCTACTTAAGAGAGAGTCCTTTTAAAATTCAATCTTTCAAGGAAATAAAGGGGAACACTATTTTCTGTTTGGGATTTAGATGTGCAAAAATCTTGATAATGAAGTAAAAACTGAAGATGTTTCCAGTACTCATTTATGAAGCATAGTTTTCTGTGATGCATTTTCTGCTTTTGAGTCATTGTGGAAATTAGAATATATCAGTATAGTTTTGATTATTGTCTTCCTGGATGTTAGATTGTGTATACATGTAGGTGTGTATGTGTATAAGCTCTAAGTCAGCTTCATTGTGTAAATTCTATGAAGCATGTGTCCTGGAAATCAACATCAACATCATTAGAATTGTGAATCATGCTTCTGTGAAGTGAATAAAGGCTAACTGTACGAGCAAATGTGGTTCTTTGTATTATATTTGAAGAAGATAAATTTGTAAAAAGCTATATTGTGTTTACAGGCTACTGTTAATTGAATTAGCTGGTGAACATAATGAGTTACCATTTTACAAAGTGATTCCAATAAGCCGAATGTATTATCTTTGTTTCTGAGTCTATGTGGAAATATTAGAGTCTTGAACAAATGTGGTTTCCTTTTTCTAGCATTATTGATGCTATTGAAAAGTCTATTTATTAGTACTCCTGAGAAAGCACAGGAAAAAAGGCAAGAAACAACAATGACTTTCAAGAAAAGGAGTTCTATTATTCTAATCACTTTCTGACCCAATTTAAAAAAGTAGAATATGTACCTAAAACCATTTCCTTTATTCTAGCCACACATACACATACACATACAACCTAATTAAAAGCCACATGAATAGAGTGGTAGATTTCTAGACTTCATTTACCTTGAGAAAGTAAATTATTTTTAGTCACTGGGGTTTTTGTCAAGAACAAAAATGTTAATTATAAAAAAGTAATTAATCAAGATAATAACAAGTAACCAACTAAAAGTTTTTCTAGTCAATTCTAAATGCCAGTGATTAACTGAGTAGGTTTTAGTTAGATATTTGGGATAGTCTTTTAGTTATTTGTATTATTATATCTGATATTTAAAAGATATACTTGATTTCATTTAACTCTCAAAAGTAAAAATCTATTTTCTTTCAAAATGCTACTTTCAGAGCATCACAGGATAAGTTATTTGGACAAAGGAAGCTGGATTCTGGGGAACATCAATCAAACTGGTTACTTTAGAGTTAACTATGACCTAAGGAACTGGAGATTATTAATTGATCAATTAATCAGGAACCATGAGGTATATTCTGATTTGCTCATTAGCTGTCTTCTTTGACTTGTGAACACCTGCCATTTTAATCTTAAATGATTCTTTTTTTTTTTTTTTCTGAATGGCCATATAGGTACTATCTGTCAGTAACCGTGCAGGTTTGATCGACGATGCGTTTAGCCTGGCCAGGTACGTTTTTCTGTGGATCTCCACAATAAAAATTCATGCCTGTACGACTTTCACTATTCAGCTAAATAGTATACATGTATACTATTAATAAAATGTAATTTCTATCTTGCAATCTTTTTGTTTAGAGATGAATTATAATCACTGTCCCAAACTCTTGATCAATACTAGCCATAGGGTATTTCCGAGACAGGAAAAACTTGATCAATTTCACTGCAAGCTCAATTTAACACTCTGGAGATTAATAATCTCTTCCCAATTTCATTAATGAACTCTAAAAAATGGCCAGTGTGCCATATTTAACTTTTTTATAGAAAATACCTTCAAGCATCAGCAATTTTTTTCCTGACATATGCCAGTATATCTTTTATTAATGTTTTTTTAATGTGATTCATTATGAAAAGTTTAAACTGCAAGACTGAGATAAATATCCACAGGATAAGACTGTTCTGGACAAAATATGTATCAATCTTATAGTAAAGCTTTTAGTTGCATTACTTATAGAAATATTTGTGTTGCATTCACAATTAGATTTTTAATGCTAAAGTCAATTATCTTTTTGAACAGTTATCAAATGAAATCATAAACACAAAGTATTTACTAAATTTTGAGACTAAATAGTAAAATAAACTCAGTACTTTTGATGTTTTGTCCTCTTTTATATATAGTTACAGTTTTAATTTTACAAGCTATAGCTTAGGGCATGGGGCTTTCTGTTTACACACTTGGTTATGATTTTCCACCTTTTCTCCTAAGATATTGTGAGAAACCAGTTTTTTACATCTGTGCTGATGGGAACACATGAACTTATCTTAGTACGAGGCATTATTTCATTCATGGGACCTGAAACTGCTTTTACAGTTTATGTGTTCAATAAAATCTCAGTTCTCCTCCATGTGTTAGAAAAGAATATCATTCTCTATAGCATTCTAGTTTGTCAAAACTAATGAGCTTTCATATCAAAGTCTTGATTATTACTTTGGCAGAAGTATAGCCAAAGTTTGGGACCAAGCTATACAGATTGGTTTTTGAAGTCAGTAATGTAGAGGGGATAACACATAAAGGAGAGTAAAGAAGAAATTTCACTCTTCTATTTAAAAGAGTAAAGAAAAAAAAAAACTTTGACTTTTGCCTTCTTATTGCTATTAAGGAGCCTGGAATCATTACTGCAATGTTTTCTCACCTGGTGAATGACATTGTGTCAGTTCCTCACTCTAAAAAGACACATCCTGTTGTAAGCACACATTTGTCTACTTGCTGAATGACAAACCTAAGGACAGCAAGGAGTTTCTAATGAAATTGTACCAATGATACATAGCTGTTTAATGAGAACTGAGTTTCACTTCAAGCAAAGGTAAATGAGGGTCTTTCCATGCCCTAATGCCATCTTGTTGGGCAAAAATTTAGAGATAATAGAGGTGGAGAAAGGCCTGCTGAGATACTGATATGTGATAATAGTTAAGATGTAGCTTTTGTTCTGTGGTGAAATATGAAGACATTGAATAAAGTATTAAGTATGAGAAAATTACTTGTATATGGAAGTTTAGAGAGTCCAAAAAGCCAGAGAATGTACGCAATGTAATATTGCACTAAGAAAGAAGCAGAAAAATGAAGAGGTGTTGAGTACTGAAAAGGAAGGGTTAGGAACTCAAAAAAACTTTTTATTGCTAGCAAATAATTATTAGGCACTTAATAGATACAGACAGTGTTCTGCTTTTCACAGAATACTGCCATCCCTCCATTTTTGTGGGGTATTGGTTCCAGAAACCTCTGCAGATAACAATATCTATGGCTGCTCAAGTCTCTTATATACAGTATTATATTGTTTGCATATAACATGCACATATCTTCTTGTATATTTTAAATAATCCCTAGGTTATTTATAATATCTAATGCAATGTAAGTGCTATGTAAAAAGTTGTTTTATTATATTGTTCAGGGAATAAACAAGAAATATATTCTAATTTTGGAATCCTTAGAAGTTTAAAATAATTTCATTATCATTTGCATAAATATACCAAAAATGCTCAAATCTCATTGAATGTATATTTATAATTTGTTTTACTATTTATGAGATAATTGTATTATTACAGTGAGAGTAAAAAAATACAAAATCAAATTCATTCAGACAAATACCCCATACTTTCCTGGAGCTAGTATTATTTCCATTTCATTGTATACTTGCAAATATTCTATAATATTGCTATTCAATCTCTAGCAACCTTCTTTTGATTTCCTGGACACATGTGGAACTCTGGCTTCTTTAAAAATAACTATAAAAATAGCAAATATTAGCCAGGTATGGTGGTGCATGCCTGTAATCTCAGCACTAGGGAGGCTGAGAAAGGAGGACAACAGCTTTGCCACCAGCCTAAATACCTTAATGAGGCCCTCTGCAACTTAATGAGACTCTGTATCAAAATAAAAAATATAAAGTAAAATAGGGCTGATAGGCCTGGGGATGTAGCTCAGATGTAGAACACCCCTGGGCTCAATCCTCAGTTAAGAAAGGAAGAAGGAAGGAAGGAAGGAAGGAAGGAAGGAAGGAAGGAAGGAAGGAAGGAAGGAAGGAAGGAAGGAAGGAAGGAAGGAAGGAAGGAAGGAAGGAAGGAAGGAAGGAAGG
>PVLC010000110.1:40696-116067 GCA_004027655.1 Graphiurus murinus | reverse complement strand
TGTGCCAGGCACTGTTCTTATACTTTTCTTAACGACCTTTTTAATCTTGCTAAATACATGGAGTGGCTGTGGTTACCGTGACTTTTCAGAGACAAGGAGGTTCAGCCTGGGGTGTGTTGGAGTGGTGGTTGGTGGGGAGAATAGGCACTCAACTGTAAGCAGTGGCATGGCAGAGTCCCTGACTTTAAGTCAAAGTGATTTGCACAGAAAATGAAATTCCAGCTATACCACTCCTGGATATCTCTCCTAAAGAACTGAAACCAGACTACCATAGTAATGCATGCATATCTATGTTTATAGCTGCACAATTCATAATTGCCAAACTATGGAACCAGCTGAGATATCCATCAATAAGTGAATGGATTACAAAATTATGGGATGTATATACAATAGAATTCTACTCAGCCATAAAGAAGAACAAAATTATGTCATTTACAGGGAAATGGATAGAACTGAGAATATTATGCTGAGTGAAATTGGTCAGTCACAAAAAGTGAAGGGTTGTATGTTGTCTCTCATATGCAGATGCTAGGGAGAAATCAGGACACAGGAGGGACTCTAAAGGAGGAAAAAACTTAGTGGAGTGAGAGAGGGGGACCTAACTGAGGGAGGTGTAAGGGGGGAGGAAGACTTGAAGAAACATCTCAATGGTCATGATGTACACACATAAACTCACAAAGCCAATTGCTGTGCTGAGCATGGGGGGGCAGTGAGAGGGAGTAGGGTGGGAACTGGGGGAGGGCTAAATGCCTACTGTGTGCATGTATGCCTCCATCACCCTGAACTTCATCAAGATGTATGATTACAATGCACCAACTAAAAAAAAAAAAAGAACATACAAAAAGGAAATTACTTTCCATCCTATCTTTGTTTTCTCTCCAGAATATTATCATTCACTTAAAAGAAAAAAAATATTTCATTTGCCCTCTCTCACAGTCTCACAGTCACCAGCGAGAATCAGGTGCTGCTCTGTGGACCACCGTTACTTCTCTCATCACTTTGCTGCTCCACCTCTTGTTTTTCTGAGCTCCTCATAGTTGTTGGATGATCTGGAGGGAATGCTTTGTCTACTTTTTTTTATTACTGCTACCTAATTTAATCTTTTTTTTTTTTTAATTTTTTTATTGTAGTAATTCGTGCAATATAACATACATCTTTGTTGCGTACGGATTGTTAACAACATATTTGCACACAGTTGTGATTTGACCCTTTCCCCAATTCCCACCCCAATCCCCTCCCCTTCCCTCCCCCTCAGGTTCACTTTGGTGAGTGACCTTGATATGATTGTGTAATTACATCACGTGCTTGAGGGCGTCCCTCTGCCCCCTGCGTCCACTACAGTTAAATCAACTTCATTGCTTATCGAGGATCTCTCCTTTTCATCTGTGCAAGATTGTGCCAACAGATATTTGTTGCATAGTTAATTATATGAGTTGAAAATTAATTATTAATATATTAAACTCTACATTTTCATGCCATTTTTTTTTTGTGCATTTGAAGGAACCGTGATCTAACATTCTTTTGGGGGTTGTGTTTCACACATATATGAAACACATGAATACATTCCAACAGTGAAAGATCAAGATAAAGATAAGAAATGCAATGCCAAATTTTGTTTCACTGTCTCCAACCCCTGCCACTGCTTTACCTACTCCCAGGTGAAATTTTTAATACTTGGTATGTATTGAGCCTGTCGTTTTTTCTCTATACCTGGATACAGTTCAATTTTTATAAACATGAACAGAAATGTACTTTTTCCTCTGATTCATTTATAAAAGTAAATATGGAGAGCTTTCCATTATTTCTCTTTTTTCTTGTTATAGTCAAGACTGAATTCAGTGAGTATCTTGGAATTCTTTTGTATTCCTGTAATTAGAATTTTGAGTTCAAAGAGTATAAGTTTTTTTTTAACATAAATTTTGGAAATTGTATTTCAAATACTTATTTAACCCTGTAAACCATTCATGAGAGGGTAAAATTGCCTCAAATCCTCTTGATAAATAGTATAAGTATTTAAAATTTTGACAATCTTGTAGCCAAAGTAATTTTTAAAAGTTATTTAATTCTGGTTAAAAGAAGTTACGCATCCTTTCATGTACATTAATATTGTATCTTTTACTGTGATTGCCACTTGGTTAAAAAAAGAAAGATAAACCCCAACAGAAAATAGGCAAAGGTATTCTTCCTACTATATGTTTTGGAAACTTTGGGGTATTAATCCTTTTGAAAGCATCTATTTTACAGTATTTCCTCTAAACACTATGCCATTTTAAAAAAAATTCTGTAGTATATTCCATCATTCAAAGGCTTTTAATTTATATGCCAAGTAATTCTTTTAGAGCTTTCTGGTTATATTTCACATAGAAGGTCTTCCCTTTCTGAAACTTTTGGAAACATTCCAGTTTTTATTTAAATATTATTTAGTTTTACATTAATCTCCTTAATTCTTCCTTCTCTAATAAATTTTTATATATAGAACAAAATAGGGTCTAATTTTTTTCAGTAAATTAATATATTATCAATTATTTCAACCCCATTTGTTTTAAAGGCTTTCCTTTTAACATATTTGAAATTATATGTTTATCTTAATGCAAATGTTTAAATTTTAGAGAATTGATTTTCATTTTATCCATTTCTATGTTCTTTTGGCATTGATAACATTTTACTTTAGTTAGTTTAAATTCATGGTATGTTGTGATTGACAACCTGTTATCTTGTTCTTATTAAAAATCTTACAAGCTAGCCAGGCGTAGTGGTGCATACTTGTAATCCCAGTTCTTGGGAGACTGAGACAGGAGGATCACAGGTTTGTGGCCAGCCTCATCAGCTACTTAGTGAGGCCCTCTGCAAATTAGTGAGACCCTGTTTCAAAATAAAGATTAAATATAGGGCTGGGGATGTAGCTCAGAAGTAGAATGCCCCTGGTTTCAATCCCCAGACTGCAAATATATATATATATAATAAAAATAAAAATCTTACAAGTTGGGCATGGTGGCATATATATGTGATCCTAGTACTTGGGAGGCTGCAACAGGAGAATCACTGGTTTAAGGACAACCTCAGAAACTGGATTAAGGATAGCCTTCATCAACCTAGTCAGACCCTGTTTCAAAATAAAAATAAAATAGGGCTGGGGGTATAGCTCAGAGGTACAATGCCCTGGGTTCAATCCCAAGTATAAATTAAATAAACAAACAAACAGTTTATTCAGTATAAATTTAGAATCAGTTTGACAAATTCCATTAAAAATCCTGCAAAGGTATGAGCAGATTTGCATTGGTCTTTTAAATTAATTTGTAGAGGTCTAACATGTTTTCCATATTTGAATTTCACACTCACAGAATGTATTATTTCTTGTCACTTTTTTAGGTCCCTAAGTCAAGTTCTATGACTTTATGTACATAGGTTCTTGATAATATTGGTTTATTTCCTTGTTTTTAAAGATATATGCTGCTATACAAAGTGACACTCTTTCTACACTTAGATATTCTAATTTTCTTTGCTTATGTAGAAAGAATCATAAATCATATAAACTTGTTTTCATTGTGGCATGACATGTACTTTGAAATTAGTGATAGAAATGCCCAGATGTTTCTGTTGTTGAGTGTATATGTTTACCTCTGCTTTTTGTTTTAATAGAGCATTGTTAGTTTGAGGTATATAAAATGAATGAGTTCCTTGTTTTCAATGAACCCTCAATCTAGGAGGAGTGATATATGGTCGATAATTAGCAGCATTCAGTATATGAGTGCTGTGAATAAAATTTTATGAAAGCATAGAAGAATAAAAAGAATTAATGTGGCTTAGGAAGATAATGGAAAGCATCATATAGGAAATGACATTAGGGTAGTGAAAGTTTACTATTGAAATCCATTACAAGATTAAAAGTAAGAGAATAAGAGCAGAAACTATTACCACATCAATGACTCATGGTACAATTTAGGTCAGAATGAATTCAAGATTTTAGATATTTAAAGCTACTAATATGCCCTAAGCACAATAAAAATACAAAGTGTATATTGGTAGACCATGAACTAATATAACATTTTATCTGAAAATATTGTTTAAATGTATAATATGCTGACCTTTCATCAATGAACTTGGGATAGAATTACTTAGAAACTTTTTGTGAGAGATACCTTGGCAGATTGGACTCTTTGTTCTGTTTTCCCCCACTCCGTTGTGGAGGTATAGGTCTATTTCACTTCTGCAGCACAGAACCATGGAAAGCCTAATTGAAGATTCTGGATTACTCTGATACTGTCTACTGCCTTATAAATTCTGACTTTATGAGGGATATTTAGCTCCAGAAGCCTTCCTTCAAACCCTACCCTCTTCTTTTTTTGAAGTGTCATATAATGTCAGCATAACCATTTTTTCTTAGTTGTATTTTGTAATGGAATCATGAGGGCTATTAATAAAAATAGAACATTGATTCCAATATATAGTTTATTGTACTCCCCAGACAGAGAGAGGGTACTTCCTCACCTGTTCACATTGTGTTCATTGGGGAGAGATATTCATTTTTGACTATGCGTTTAGTTTCCTTTTGTTAAGCCACTAGAGTATGTGTGCAAAAGAATTAAAATTAAATATGCATGAACTCCTGAAAGTGATAAAAGTGTTTATTGTAAAATGAGATTTATTGTTTTCTATATGCTTTCCAATCTTCTATCATTGACCAAAAGCTATTAAAATTAGCTCACAGTTATCCTCTCAGCCTCTCTAACCAGTGGGAATTGTTCCATAGGATGAGCATTGACTCATAGTAAATCCTTTCAGGAGTTTCATGGCCATCCCCAAAGATCATACTTCTCTCATCCCTGAAGCTGGGGATTCTAATTATCTATTTGTCATCAACAGCAAATACTCATGTTGAGATGTACCAAAAAAAAAAAAAAAAGAAAAAAGAAAAAAGAAAAAAAAGTCACCGTGAAGCCCTCTCATTTTATACCTTTCTGCATGCAATTATTTAAAAATTCATATGTGAAAGGCCTTTAAATTAGTCTGTTTTTTCAACACTTTGCCATAGATAAATGCCAAAAATAGTCTGAAAGCATTTTCAGGATATTTTACTCTAACAAGCGGGGCGTCTTCATCTTTCTTTCTATTGTAACCCAGTAAAAGCTTGGAGTGTATTTCTGGATTTTCAAGCTATACTATTCCTGCAGGCATATGCTGGTTTGCTCAAGGTTAGAGTGAGTTAACTGGTTCCTTTGAGCTGTCTTTAGAAATCTGTTGAGGGTGGAGTCACAGATGTTGTCCTTGGGATGAGGATTTATGGGGAGCTACTATGCCAGGTACTTCTGAGAAGTACAAATCTCCTGAGGCATTAAGGGCAAGCCTGTGGCTCTTGAGGATGGCAAACTTTTGTAGAGACTTTTAAATTGCACTGCATTAAATCAAAAGCAAATTTGTAACCTTCCGGTGCCAAATTTGTGTTGCAACTCTGTAAAAGAAAATGTTTTAATATTAATGTCTAATGCCTGAGAGTGCTGAGTAGAAAGTAGAAGAGCATTATTTTGACATCACTTGGTAGATTTGATCCATTTTCATAGCAAACAGCCTATACTCTTGGGTTACAAAAACAGGCAGTGTTTGTAGGCTATACATTAATTTGCATTTACCCATTCTTTTGTGAGACTAGGTAGTCTAAATTTTCAGTGCAACCACAAATTTGTTTGCATAAGTCTGTGTATTTCTGTTCTTTAGCACCTCACACATTAAGAATAATTTCTAACTCCCATTACAGTTAGTGCTCCCTGGTCATACAGAGTGAAATTGTTAATTCTTTTCATTCTCTAATTGTTTTGGAACATAAGCCTGAGATTTCATAGGAATTTACTCAGAATTTCCAAAGAATTTTAATTTACTTGCTCATAAATAATTTATTTAGGCAGATCTGCCTAAAAGTTCCATTTATACCATCAACTTCACCTGAATAGATTTGTAAGCTGAACTTATAATATAAAAAACCTGAATATTCCTCTGACCTTAGATTTTTGCATGGGAATGGTTTTATCTTAGTGTTTCTCGTTTTGTGAATTTAAATTACCCCTTTGCTACTGGCTGGAAATATTTTACATGTTAAGGTACAGTGCTTCTTTAAGCATGACCTGAGATAGCACCTGTATCAGAACCACCTGGGATGTTTTATTTAAAACTGCATATTCCTGGGGCTACCTGAGTATTTGTATTGTTAAGTATTTCATATGGGTCTGACACAGACAACAATGTGAAAACTACTGCTTTCAAGGCCCAAAGGATGTTTGTGGCATCAGATTAGACAGGCAGGCACTGCTTTGAAGCTGTAGGATAGTGAGCAGGCATCCTTCATAGCAATAAGTATGACTTCCTTTAGATCCTAGAGTCATGAACTGGTCATTTGATGATCAGGACATGGGGAATCAGTTATAAGTATTTGAGAGCAATCTTTTAGTCTTAATGTTTAATGCTATCATTTTTGATATTCCATTTGATGGCTGTAAACAAAAGTCATAATCTGAGTCTCTTAGAAATTTCACCACATATAGTATTGGAGGGTCCTTATAGAATTAGGAGACACCCTTATGTTAAAAAAATATGCCAGCACATATCAACCACACATAAAATTCTAAGGTGTCCAGTAGTTAGCTCTGGTGGAAGACACGGTAACATTTTTATGAAGGGTAACCTGGCATCTATACCTGGAATAATAATTTATGAATAAATCTATTCATAATTCCAGGAAGCAGCACCAGTCTAGCTACCTACAGCAATGTTGACTGAAAAAAAAGAGGATGAATGTTTTGTAAGTTTTGTGTTTATGCTCTTGGATTAGTAAGCTTCACATTAGTATAATGAAATACTTAAGGTCTTCATTGTGTAAGAGGAAAGGTTTATTTAGCTCATAGTTTAGGGGTTCAAGTCCAAAATCACACAGTCCCATTAATTTGGGCCTGTGGAGGGGTGGTACCTTATGGTAGAAGCAGGTGTCAGAATGACTGCTAATATCACAAGCCAGGAAAAGAGGTACCTAGAGGGAGAGATGTTACAGTCAAAGTGGGATGTTGCAGTGTTCTTGGAGGAGATGTCCTAGGGAACTAAGGACATCCCATTTGCACTCTTCCCTCTTTTAAAGGTTTATAACATTACCCAGTGCTGCCACCAGGGGGCCAGGCCTCTAACACATGGACCTTTGAGGGGCACTAGTCATTCATATTGCACAACAGCTGTGAAGCTCTTTGAGGAAATTAGGAACTTTCAAAAATGGAAGAGAGAAAAACATAACTATATGGGTTATTTCAACAAGGAATAATTATGAATAACAACATTGAAAGGAGGAGTAAATTCTAGTCATTTAGAACCCAGCAATTGCAACACAAGGTGTCAGTTTCTTCAAGAGTGGTAAGATCACTCTGAACTCAATATGATGTGTGATTACAATGCGCCAATAAAAATATATTTAAAAAACAATTGATTGGGCTAACTTTTGATCTTTATTAAGTACCTGTCAATGGCAAATTTGGTGTTTTGTCATCCATCCAGAGACATAGCTATTTGCTTGTGTTGGCTTCCTTGGATTTTTCTGGAGATTTAAAGTATTTAAGTAATCTTTAATTTTGCATATCATCTTGGCCCTCTTCCCACTATTTTATTCACTATTAACTCACATCATATTTTAAAGTTATATAAAACCTTTTTTTCATAATACTTGCCTGAAATGAATGGTACTTGATCTTATCTTCCAGATTGGTCCCAGAAAATCATGACTATTTGGTAATCGGAGCAGGAACTAACCTACCAAATAATCTATGCTTATCACTCTGAATCTTCTTTGTGGGGGAGGGGGGAGCATAGAATCCTTGAACCCCGTTGTTCTGTGTCAATTTACTTGAATCTTTATTCAAAGGCAGTGTTGTGAGATTTCCTCTTAGTTTACATGTCCAGAGCCCTGTGGATGGTCAATATGTGTTGAATATATTAGGTTCTAAATAGAACTATGATTGGCATATTACAGAGTAAATAAAATTGATAATTACCATGTAGAAGCCAAGAAGGCAGCTGTTGCCAATCATAGTAATATTAGTTTTAAAATAATAATATATTATCCTTTTATTCTTCTCATATGCACATATCCAAAGTAGAGCCTACCTTTTGGGAAAACTTTATCCCTTTGTCTTGATGTAGGGCCACCAATGTGAGGGAAGACAGACCTGCCTCTGCCTGGTTCCTGCTGTTTCCCTGACTCTTGTCATCTGCACAAACATAAACATCACTAGTCAGTGTCCCAGTAATAAGGGCCATTATTACTGACTATTGTTTGCAACCACTTAGCTAGTTTGGGGCTACAACTTATAAAAGCCATTTTCTATTTCTTGATTTTGTTCTTACTTTTTAGAAAAATGTGTATGTTAATCTTTTCTGTATTCCAGACGTTCGTTTCTGCCTGTCCCTTTCTTCTTTAACATTTTGAACACTAACCCACGTCAGTTTAATTTGATTTCTCTCCCTAATTAGTAAGAAGAACCATAGCTATCAAGATAGACAGAATTGGAATTCTCACTCTATGGAATGACTAACTCTTTGATTAGGAGTTTTTACGAGGATTAATGTAGATCACATACATGCTGGCCTAGCATAACAAATTAGTAGACCTCAATACATGTTATCTCAGTTCTATTCTTTCCTACTTTCACAGCACATACAATGCTCTCAAATAACTGGGCATCATAGTTTGTTCGTGTAGAGTATCTAGTGATTCACTATATTCACTTATTTCCTTCTATAAGGACCTCTTTATTGGATCCTCTTAAACCGTATGTTCCCACACATCCTAATGCCAACTCCAGGAGGAAATGGGATGTGGCTGAAACACAGTTGCTTTTGCTTCTGCTAGAGAGGACAGAAACTAGTTATGTTTTGATTGATGTGAGAAGTCTGATAGGGACAGGACAGAGCCAAAATAGGGCACTCTAGTCTCCTAGAGAAGTAAATGATAGTTTTGAGGTAGATCTCGTCTGTGGAAAAATTAAATGCAATTTTTTTTTTTGTCACTTGGCCTGTCACTGTAGAAGCTCCATTTTCTTCAAGTTTTTTTTTTAATAGACTGTAGTTCTCATAAAGCCTCCTTTTGATTTTTTTATTTTTCTTATGGTGCTAGAGATTGAACGAGGGTCTCATACATTCCAGGCAAGCACTCTTTCACTGAGCTACATCCTCAAGCCCCTCCCTTTTCATTTTCATTATGATAAAGTAAATTATAAGAAAATCTTTAAAATGAGGAATATATGAATATAAATATTAATAGAAATTGTGTAAATTTTATATTGCTTTTTCCTTTTGGCACTGGGGATTGAATCCAAGGGCATTCTGCCTTCAAGCTACACCACTAAGCCCTTTTTATTTTTTAGCTTTGAAACACAGTCTTACTAAGTTGCTAAGGGTCTTGCTGAATTGCTGAGACTGGCCTTGAATCTGCGATCCCCCTTTCTCAGTCTCCCAAGTATTGGGCTTACAGGCATGTGCCATCACACCTGGCTTATATTGTCTTATATTAATATTTTCCCACCTAAGAACAGAAGTTCAGAGAAGATTTTTTATTAGTCATCTTTCTTAGCAAATATGATAATCAGTCAATGGTAAGGTAATGAGTGCTCATAGATTTTTTTCCCAGAACTGCTCAAATCTATTTTTGCCTTCAACTGTTATTTACCTAATATAGCAATGCTTCCTTGGTAAGGAAACTAGAATACAGATAATGAAAAATGAAGTCTTATATTATTTTCTACTTGTCATGAAAATATAGAAGATCCCCTCTCTAGGTATGAAGAGGTGATAATTTGGGAAGGAAGAAAAAAGAAAGGAAATTTATTCCCAAGTTTTGTGCAATGAAAACATATGCTTTTGGTTATGTGGTAAATCTTGAAGCGTTGGGAAATGATTTGAAATACGTGATGTTCTCCCTTAATTGCATGCAATTTGAACTATTCTGTGCAGAATGCTTCAATTGTCCTTATGTGAAATGGAGTACCAGTGAAGAGGCCTTCACTATTTTGGATGTAAGAAAACATCGGATTAGTAAAATCTGATTCATTGCAACTATGCCAAAACCTATTTCATGTTATTTAAAGACATGAGTACAGCCCAACTCAGAGTCTAAGAAGTAGTACTGGGCCCATGAAATCAAAATATGGTTTGAATCACAGATTAGATTATTTTTCCTAAACTGAGAATGCTAGAGCACAGTTGATTTGTGCCTCTAAAGGGAAGTAGGCAGAGGCTTCTGTTGCTCAGAGCTTCACTTAATTAGAATGAAGATTAAACAGAAGTTCAGTCTCAACTCTCCCAAACACCAGGTGGTAATCTTAACCAAAAGGGTAAAAAATGAGTTTGCAAGAAGAAAAAAAATATTGTTAGTCTAGAAGTTCATATTTGACAAATTTAAGTGAGGCTAATGGGCTCTGAAGAGAATAATGATGAAGCACCAGAGAATTGTATGTGGATGCTAACTTAAATACACTTCAAATTAGTGAAGAGTTCAGAGTCATACTGTCAGAAATGACAACATAGAATTTGGCATTTCTCCAGGTGAAAATGAATGGGTTTTATATTCCCAGTGTTCAAATGTATTAGAAGTTATTTGTGTAAGCTGAAGGCAGATCATAAATTTTATCTGTAGCATATCGAAGATTATTTATTCTTTTCCAGCAGATAGTGATACTAAAATTATTATAACAGTGTCGATACTATGCAGCACAATTAGTCCTCTGGCCTCCTAGCTTTCTTTACTTTTTAATTTCCATCTTTGTAGAGTTTCTCAGATTTCCTGTCTCCATTTATTTTTCAAATGTTGCTGAATTCTGGTGATTTTTATATAGATGAACTATTGGTTATTCTTCAATTGATGCAAAAGTAATATGTAGAGTGTTCCGATAAATTATATATACAATATAAACATTAGTGAGTTTTTGACAGACAAATAGATAGGTACATAGATCTGAAAGTAGCTGGGTAAAAAAGAGAGCCATGGTACTTATTTCATGTTATGATAAAATCATCAAGTATTTGGCTTCAGAAAGATTATTTTGCCATGCTGACTGTCATATGGGAAAATAGAGAGAATTTTAAAATGAGAGAATCATACCTGATATTTAGTGGAAGCAAATTCAAGTAATTTTCTTAGTAGAAGGAAGATATTACCTATGAATTATGTAAGTAAGAGTTAACAATATATACTTGTAAGTGCAGAAATTCTCAAATATGCATTTGCTTCAAAGATATGCCAAATTAAAAGTAAGGTAGAAAATAGATGTTCCTTATTTGTTGGTCTGTCTTTTTTATCATTGAAGACATGCATAGCAACTAGTAAGAAAATGTTTTTATATTTATTTACCTGGTTTATATGTATTAACGGCATCCAACATCTACTTTTTCATTGTAAAAATTTAATCAGTTTCTAAAGTATACATACATATTAAAATAGAATGTGTTCTTATCTTACACAGAGAAGTGATATGAGAACATTTTCACAAACAGGCAAAATGAAAATAATGAGAAGTACTCTATAATGATTTTAGTGAGTTGACCTTTTTATTTTAATTTTTGGTGCTCATTAGCAAGAATAATTCACAAATGGCAAATTCTATAATACAGCTTGTCAGCAATTTCTTCTTGTTATATAACAACATTCTTCATTTGGAAATACAAGGTCATTGAAAAGATATAGAAAGTAACAGAAATGATAATTCAAAATGGCCTCTTTACAAAAATGACAGTTCATTAATCAGCAAGCATGTAATACATACCTACTGTGTACTAAGACCTATTATAGACCTAGAGTGAATAGCAGTAAATAAAAGAAGCAAAGTTCTTACCTTCACAGAGATTACAGTACAATAAAGAGTGGTTACAAATGAGATTATCAAGCAAACAATAATATGTCAAATACTGATACTTGTAGGCTAAAAAAAATTAAAGCAAAGAATGGCAGTGTTCAAAGATGAGCTACAGAGGAGCTTATTGTAGATGTGGGGATGAAGGAAGCCTTCATTTTCCAGTTAATATTTGAGAAGCAACTCAAAGAAGAAGAGGACTGAATAGCACATTCCAGATAGAATACCAGCAAGTGCAAAGCCCCTGAGGTTTGTTCAAGGAAAGCAGATAGGTGCATGTGGCCTAATGGAAGGAGGAAATGCCAGTGAGAAGAGTCTGAGGAGGAAGATGCACTGATCATGAGGGCTTTAGAGATCACTATGAAAAGCGAGGCTTTAATTTGGAGTGAGAGAAAAGCAGTAGCGAGGGTTTTGAACAGAAGAGTGACATGATCAGACTTATGTTTATAAAGGATTACCCTGAATGCTCTGTTAAGAATATACTATGAAGAAACAAGTGTGGATGTGGGGAGCCTAGTTATGGGGACAATCAGGACAATCTGCCTAAGGAGAGATGCTGAAGACTGACATGACTAAATGCTTGGGGAAGAGCAGAGATGTCCCCAAATACCTGGGCAACCTCCTGAGTGGCAGAGGTTCACATACCACATTCACAGCCCCTTAGAGATGTTATCCTGGAAAATATTTACCCTATATGCTGTAATAGTAACAAAAATATGGATATTGGAGTTGTATGAGCAGCGTCTGTCAGGTAATTTTTTCTATTTATGTTATCCTCTCCACAAACCCACATGATAAGTTTTCTTTTGGGTTTTAACATGATGAATGCTCTTATCACCATTTTATTTTATTTTTTTTGTCTTTATAATCTATTCCTAAGGGGAAATTTTGTGTTTTTGGAGCATTTTTTAAATTAAGATATTCCTCAGATGTAATGAAACTGACCAATTTATACGTATATCTGCAGTTCACATCATAATCAAGATGTATCATAGTTCTTTTACCCTAAAAAATATCCTCATGCCCATTTGCAATTTTCTTCCTCATTCTAACCCTAGGCAACAGTTGATTCGATTGTTCATATTATTGTTTTGCCTTTTTCTAAGTTGGCATAAGTGGATTTACAAAGTAATGATCTTTTATGTTTGACTTGTTTTATGTAGCACAATGTTTTTGAGAATCATACAGACTGTTGCATTTATTAATAGTCATATAAATTGTTGCATTTATTAGTAAATTGCATTTATTATTGTTCCTTTAATGTAATAGATGTACTATAATTTGTTTACCCATTCACTATTTGATGAACATATGGCTTGCATCAGTTTTATACTATTATGAATAATGCAGCTATAAAATTTGCATATTCATTTTGGTGTGGCTATATATATCCTTTCTCTTAGTAAATATTAGGGGTAGACTTGCTGAGTCATACAGTAAACTTAAAAACTTTACTTTTTAAGATGCGATTACACTGTATTACAAAATGAGTATGCCATTTTGTATGATATATGACTGTCCTAGTTTCTTTACGTCGTTTCCAATACTTAATATTGTCAGTTTTCTTAACACCAGTTATTGAGTAGAGAGTGTATATTGTTGTGATTGATTAAATTTGTATGACTCTGATAGTCAGTGATGTTGAGAATCTTTTCACATGCTTGTCTGCTATCTGTATATCTTCTGTTGTAAAGAATAAGTTCAATTTTTTGTCCATATTTAACAATAAGAGTATCTTATTGAGGCATAAGAGTTCTTTAAATAGTCTGAGACAAGTCTATTTGTCATATATTTATTTTGCAAAATTTTTTCCCAGTTTGCAGCTTGTACTGTGTTTTCTTAACTCATCCTTCAATATTGAAAGTTTTTCATTTTTTTATTGGTGCATTGTAATCATACATACTCATGAGGTACAAACTGGTAGAGACATACATGCACACATCTCTCATTCAACCCTTCACAATTCCTTCCCCATTCAATCCCCCCTCCCTCCTGTTCATATTCCACTTACTGGTTGGCTTTGATATGTTTGCGAATGTATATCCTGTGCATTAGGGAGTTTCCCTCTTCTCCCTCTCATCACCTTCAGTTAAGTCACCTTCTTTGCTCATCTAAGGTTTCTCCTTCTTCATCTAGAGCCCCTCCTATGACCCATTTTCTCCCTAGCTTTTTCATATTAGGAGAGCATCTGATTTTTTACTTTTTGTGACTGACTAATCTCACTTAACATAATGCTTTCCAGTTCCATCCATTTCCCTGCAAATGATATTATTTTGTTCTTCTTTATGGCTGAGTAACATTCCATTGTGTATAAACCCCATAGTTTTGTAATCCATTCATCTGTTGATGGACATCTTGGCTTGTTCCATAGTATGGCAATTGTGAATTGTGCAGCTATGAACATAGATAATATATACATTAGTTTGGCAGTTTGAGTTCCATTCTTTTGGAGATACCCAGAAGTGGTATTACTGGATCATATGGTAAGTTATTCACAAAAGAAGAAATACAAATGGCCAGTAAATGTATGAAAAAATGTTCAACATCATTAGCAATCAGAGAGATTCAAAACAAAACTACCCTGAGATTTCACCTAACCCCAATTAGAATGGCAATCATTAAGAACACAAACAACAGCAAATACTGTTAAGGCTGTGGAAAAGTGGAAACTCTTAATATATTGTTGGTGGGATTGCAAATTAGTGTAACCACTTTGGAAAACAGTATGGAGAATCCTCAAAGTTGTTCATTTTGATGAGGTACATTTCATCAGTTTTTTTCCTATTGTTTGTGCTTTTTATGTCCTATTTAAGATATCTATACCAAATCTAAGATTGCAAAATTTTTTTCTATATTTTGTGTTGGGAGATTAACCAGATTAACTCTTTTGTATAAGACTATGATCCATGTTTAGTTAATTTTTTATGTAGGCTAGGGGAAGAGTTAAAAGGCTAATTGTTTTCATTAAGATATTTAGTTGTCTTAGTGTCATTTGTTGAAAAGACTTTATTTATCCCCTGTCTTTCCATTGGAACTTTGTAAAACTCAGTGAACCATACAGTGAACCTATTTTTTTTTACTGGACTCTATAGTCTGATCCATTAACCTATTATCATGCCAGAACCATGCTGTCTTGATTATTGTACCATTACAGAAAATTTTTAAAGATTTTGGTTGAGATTTCCTTGTAACTATAAATAAATTTGGAAAAAACTGTTATTTTAATAATACCCATATCTGTGTCATATCTCATTATTTACTTAGGTCTTTTGATTTAAGTTTCTTTTGCAGTGCTTCATAGTTTCAAGTGTACAGCTCTTGTACACTTCTTATTAAATTTATTCCTATGTACTTTATTTTTATGTTATTGAAAATGCATGAAAGTATTGAGTCCTAACTGCTGAGACAGACATTATCTTTATCAGGGATACTTTTATCAGGTGGAGGAGTTTCAGTTTTTCATTTTCTGAAAGGTTATATCATGAATGGGTGCTGAGCTTTATCTAATGCTTTTACTGAATCTATTAAAATTTTGATTCAGTTTTTCACATATGGTAAATTGTATTTACTGATTTTTTTTACATTAAACTAACCTTGCATTACTGGAATAATGGTGTATTAGGCTGTGAAATATTGTTGAATTTGATTTCTTAATATTTTTAAAAAGCTTTGGATGTACACTCATGATGAATATTGCTGTTTAGTTTTCCTTTCTTATGATATCTTTATCTGGTTTTGGAATCAGGCTTCATAAAATTAATTGAAAAGTGTTCTCTTTTTTTTTCTATTGAAAGAATTTATGTGGGACTGGTATTATATCTTCCTTACATATTTGATACAATTTATCAGTGATATCGTCTGATATCACAGTTGGTATGTGAAAGCTTTTACTAAGGAATTTAATTATGCTCATGGATGTGGAGTAGTTCAAGTTTTCTCTGTTTCCTTAGCTCTCTTTTGGCAATTTATTCAATATATCTAGGTTATTAAAGGTGTTGACATAGAGTTATATGTACTATCCCTTTATTAGCCTTTTCATGCCTATGGTTTTTGTGATAACGTCTCCTCTTTCATTATAGATCCTGGTAATTTTTGTTTTCTCTTTTTTTTGTAATCCTTTTGGTCAGAGGTTTACATTATTGAGATTCTCAAGGAATCATCTTTTGGTTTTATCAGTTTTTTTAGTATTCTGTTTTCTACTTCATTGACTTCTTCTTTTTATTGCTTTGTTCCTCTTCTTGCTTAGAGTATAACCTACTTGACTTTTTCTAATTTTTAAAATTAGTGTTTTAGATCACTGATTGAGACCTTTGATTTCTATTATATGCATGTAAAACTGAAAGTGTTTCTAGAAGCACAGATTTATTGGGATCCCACAAAATTTGATATGATGCATGTTTCTTATTAAGTTGAATACATGTTCTAATTTTCATTGTGATTTTTTCTTGGAGACAAGGGTTATTGTGTTAATTAGCTTTCTGTCTCTATGACAAAACACCTAAAAAGTCATCTTATATGGAAGAAAGATTTCTCTTGGCTCATGGTTTGAGAGGTTTCAGTCCATGACCTTTAGTCATGCTGCTGTGAACCTGAGGCAGCACAGTACATCATGACAGGCAGCATATGGCTGAGGAGAGGTTGGTGGCTGGGAATCAAAGAAAGAGAAAGAGAAAGTAGCTGGGATCCCAATACTCTCTTCCAGGGCACACCACCAATGACCTAACTTCCTTCAAAAAGTCCTCATCTTCTAAAGGTTCTCCCCACCTCACAATAGCACCAGAAGCTGAAAAAAATTGTTTAATAGAGAAGCCTTTGAGGACACTCAAGATTCAAACTGTACCAATTACTCAGAAGAATATTGTTTCACTTGTGTATTTTTTATCTTTCTGAGCATTATATATGTTATTTCTAAAACAATCCGATTGTGATCAGAAAACATACTCTGCATGATTTGAGACTTCAAAATTTTATCTTGTGGCCAGGCATGGTGGCACATGCTTGCAATCCAGTACTTGGGAGGCTGAGACAGGAAGATCACAGGTTAGAGACCAGCCTTAGCATCCTAGTGAGACCCTGTTTCAAAACAAAAATTTAAGAAGGGGCTAGGAGTATAGCCTAGAAGTAGAATCCTCTGGTTTCAATCCCTAGTACCATAATTTTTTTTTTTTCATCTCATTTTATGACCCAGATACTACTCTATCCTGGTAAACCTTTGTGCACTTGAGGGGGATGTAGATTCTATGACAAAATAGCTAAAAAAAGGTATTTTAGTCAAGATGGTTAATAGTGTATTCATATTTATGTCTCTTTTTTTGCTAATTTTTGGACTAGTTCTATAAATTGAGAGAATGGTCATCATTTGCAGTTATTGGGAAGCTATCTCTCATTTTAATTCTGTCAACTTTTGCTTTATGTATGCTGATTTTGGGGGCAGTTACAAGTTCCTATTGTTTCTTTCTGATTTATATTTTATCAGGATGAAATATTCCTATTAAGCAACTTGTAGACATTAGCAGATGGGGTTGGCTGGGATGAACCAGAAGTTCACTTGCAGAGCCTTGCTCACCTTGACTCCCATGGTGGAGAAACAATACAGAGTTCCTAAGGTGCAACTTGCAAAGGGCAGTCAACACCCCAAAATATAATACATAGAAAGAAAGTGTCCAGAGGGAATATAAAGCTCAACATGGGGAATACACTACTCCATTTTCTATCCCAGAGTACAGCCCATTCCAGGCCTTTCTTCTGGGATTCAACCCCCAACCCCCTTTCTTCACAGGCTTTCTTATATGATGGCTTCACTTCTCTAAATAAACCTTCTCTATTGCCCATTTGTGCTTTCTTTGTGTATGCTTCTTAGCAGATAAGCAGAGACTGAGGTTGTGTGGAATTATTTAAAGGTCTCCCACCCAGTAATATTCTCCTTTACCTTTGATGATAAATTTTTTTGGAATATCTATTTTTCTGATATTATTATAGTCACTGCAACCTTCTTTTTTTAATGTTCTTAAAGTATATTTAAAAATAGGAAATAATATTCTTGACAGTGTGTGTATAGTTATAGTTTACTTAGAAATATATTTACAAGAGCAATAAAAAATACTGTTAGGCTAATTTGATTGTAAAATATGTCATTTTCCTAATTACTAGGGTGGCTTTAATTGGTCATGCAGAATGCCAGGTATTTCCTCTACTCTGTTAATAGAGTCTGACTTAGAAAACTGAGTGTCTGGTGGAGAAATACTTCCTTTTTAGACCCAGAAGAGACGAATTACGCACTGGGCCACTAAGTGTGCTTGTCTAACTGCCCCTGTGAGGAATTCCTGCTGGAGATCAGTTCACTTTTGTGGAGGAATTAGGTGCCTCATTCCATTTGGAAGTGAGACTTTTAAGTGCCTCTAATTTTTGGTGTTGGTTACCAGAAAACTCAGGGCCAAATGAGTGTTCAGTTGCTCTCTGAAACTCATTTCAGATGCTAAATATACATGTTGTTCTTTATTTTTTTTTTCTTTTTATTAATTGGTGCAATGTAGTCATACATTTTTGCTAGGTACAAGCTGATAAAGGCATATATGCACACATTTCTCATTTAACCCTTCCCTAATTCCCACCCCACTCCCCTCACCCTCCCTCCTCAAGTTCAGTTTAGTGATTGATTTTGATATATTTGTGAAAGTACATCATGTGCATTAGGGTATCTCCCCCTCCCCATCCATCCTCTTCAGTTAAGTAAACTTCTTTGCTTATCTAGGGTTTCTCCTTTTTCATCTGGACTCCCTCTTATGCCCCAACTTCTTCGTAGCATCTGCATATTAGGGAGAACATATGCCTTTTTACTCTTTGTGACTGACTAATCTCACTTAACATAATGTTTACCACTTGCATCCATTTCCCTGCAAATAACATGATTTTGTTCTTTATGGCTGAGTAAAATTCCATTGTGTACATATCCCATAGTTTTGTAATCTGCTGATGGACATCTTGGCTGTTTCCATAGTTTGGCAATTGTGAACTGTGCAGCTATAAACATAGATATACATGCATGGATCTGATAGTTTGGTTTCCATTCTTTTTGTTAGATACCCAGAAGTGGTATTGCTGGATCATATGGTAAATTCATTCCCATTCATCTGAGAATCCTCCATACTGTTTTCCAAAGTGGTTGCACTAATTTGCAATCCCACCAACAATGTATTAGGGTTCCCACTTCTCCACACCCTCACCAGCATTTGTTGTTGTTTGTGTTTTTTATGATTGCCATTCTGATCGGAGTTAGGAGAAATCTCAAGGTAGTTTTGATTTTGAACATTTCCTCATACATTTTTTGGCCATTTGTATTTCTTCTTTTGTGAGATGTCTATTTAGATCCTTTGCCCATTTTTTGATTGGGCTATTTGTTTCTTAGCTGTTATTTTCTTGAGCTCTCTGTATATCTTAGATGTTAGACCTCTATCAGAAGAGTAGCTGCCAAAAATTTTCTCCCACTCTGTGGGCTCTCTGTTGAGCTTCTTGATAGTTTCCTTTGCTCCACAGAAGCTCTTCAGTTTAATGAAATCCCATGTATTGATCTTTATTTGAGTTGCTTATGCTTTTGGGGTCTTGTTAAGAAAGTTTTTATCTATGCTTATATGTTGAAGTGTTGGGCCTATGCCCTCTTCAAGTAGCTGCAAGGTCTCTGGCCTGACTTCTAGGTCTTTGATCTACCTTGAGTTGACTCTTGTACAGAATGAGAAAGTGGGGTTTATTTCCATTTTCCTGCATATGGTTAACCAGTTTTGCCAACACCATTTGTTGTATTTGTGTATATTTTTTGGCTCCTTTGTCAAAAATCAGTTGACTGTAAGCATGTGGGTCTGTTTCTGAATCTTCTATTCTGCTCTATTGGTCTATTTGTCTGTTTTTGTGCCAATACCATGCTGTTCTTATTACTGTGGCTTTTCAGTAGAGTTTGAAGTCAGGTATTGTGATACCTCCTGCATGGTTCTTGTTGCTAAGAACTACTTTGGGTATCCTGGGCTTTTTGTTATTCCAAGTGAATTTAAGGACTGATTTTTCTTTGTCTATGAGGAGTGAACTTGGTAATTTCATGGGTATTGCATTCAATTTGTAGATCAGTTTGGGGAGGATGGCCATTTTGATGATATTTATTCTGCCTATCCAACAGCATGGAAGATCTTTCCATCTTCTAAGGTCTTCATCAATTTCTTTTTTCAACTTTTTATAGTTTTCCTCATAGAGATCTTTTACCTCTTTGGTTAGATTTATCCCTAAGTATTTTATTTTTGGGGGTGCTATTGTGAGTGGAATTGTTTTCTGGATTTCTTTTTCAGTGGATTTATGGTTGGCATACAGGAAAGCTTCTGATTTTTTTAAGATTGATCTCATATGCAGACACTTTGCTGAATTTGTTGATCAGTTCTATAAGTTTTTTGGCTGACTTTGTTGGGTCTTCTAAGTATAGTATCATGTCATCTGCAAAAAGGGATAGTTTTAGTTCTTCTTTCCCTATTTTCACCACTTTGATTTCCTTCTCTTGCCTTATTGCTCTGGCTAGAGTCTCAAGTACTATATTAAACAGAAGAGGTGATAATGGACATCCCTATCTTGTTCCTGTTTTTAATGGGAACTCTTTCAGTTTTTCTCCATTTAATATGTTGTTGGCTGTGGGCCTATTATATTTTGCCTCTATGATGTTGAGGTATGTTCCTTCTACTCAGATTCCCTGCAGTGTTTTTAGCATGAATGGGTGTTGGATCTTGTGAAATGCTTTTTCAGCATCAATTGAGATGATCATGTGATTTTTGTCTTTGATTCTATTTATGTGCTGAATTACATGGATTGTTTTTCATATTTTGAACCAGCCTTGCATCCCTGGGATGAACCCGACTTGGTCATGGTGTTTAATTTTCTTGATGTCGTTCTGAATGCTTATTGCTAATATTTTGTTTAGCAGTTTTGAATCTAAGTTCATCAATGATATAGGACTATAATATTCTTTTCTTGAGCTGTCTTTATTTGGCTTTGGTATTAATGTGATGTTGGCTTCATAGAATGTGTTTGGGAGGGTCCCGTTTCCATTTGACGGAATAGTTCGAGGAGTATTGGGAGTAGCTCTTCTATAAATGTTTTATAAAATTCACTTGGAAAACTATCTGGCCCTGGGATTTTAATTAATAGTAAACTCTTTATTGCTGTTTCTATGTCTTTGTTATTGGTCGGTTTAAGTTTTCTATATCTTCTTGCCTCAATTTAGGAAGGTTATATGTGTCTAGAAATGTGTCAATTTCTTCTAGATTTTCCATTTTGTTGAAGTATAGTTTTTCAAAATAGTTTCTGATGATCCTCTCTATTTCCATACTGTTAGTGGTAATATCCCATTTTTCATCTCTTATTTTGGTAATTTGGGTTGATTCTTTCTGTCTTTTGGTTAGGTTGGCCAATGGTTTATCTATCTTGTTTAATTTTTCAAGAAACCAGCTTTTGGTTTTGTTGATTTTCTGTATTTTTTTATTCTCTATTTCATTAATTTCTGCTTTGATTTTCATGATTTCCTGTCTTCTAATAGCTTTGGAGTTAGACTGCTCTTGTTTTTTGAGTGCTTTGAGCTGTGTCACTAGGTTATTTATTTGGTGATATTTTGTTCTTCTTATGTGGGCACTCAGTGCTATAAATTTTCCTCTTAGTACTGCCTTTAACGTATCTCAGAGGTTTTGATATGTTGTGTTTCTGTTTTCATTGGTTTCTAGGAATTTTTTAATTTCTCCCCTTACTTCTTCTATGACCCAATCGTTGTTCAGCAGTGTGATGTTCAGTCTCCATGTGTTTACATGGGTACTCTGGGGCTTCTTAGAGTTGATTTCTAGTTTCACTCCTTTGTGGTCTGAAAACATGCAGGGAATTATGTTACGTTTTTTTTTAAATTTGCTGGTGCTTGCTTTGTGGCCCAGAATGTGGTCTGTTTTGGAGAAGGTTCCATGTGCAGCTGAGAAAAATGTGAATTCAGCTGTAGTTGGGTGAAAGAGTCTAAACGTGTCTAATAGGTCCATTTGGTTTATGGTATTCTTTAGATCTGAGGTGTCTCTCTACTGACCTTTTGTTTAAAAGATCGGTCTAGTAATGTGAGAGGAGTATTGAAGTATCCTCTTCTTTGATCTTGTCTCGAGGGAGTTCTATATGTTTCCTGTACCTGTGTGTCAATTTCTCTTTCTGTGTTTGGAAAATTCTCTGATATTACTTCTTTCAAAAGGTTGTTTATTCCATTAGTTTCAACTTTTAATCCCTCTTCTATGCCTATTAATCTTAGGTTACCTCTTTTAAAATTGGCCCAGATTTCATCGATGTCCAGTTCATACTGTCAAATTTTTTTCTCTAAATTATGTACTATAGATTCATTTTTGGAATGGTCATCTTCTAAGAATGATATTCTATTTTCCATGTGGTCTAATCTACTGTTTATAGTTTATATTGATGCCTTCACTTCAGTTATTGCATCTTTCACTTCCTTCAATGCTTCTCTTTGGTTCCTTTTTAGGGTGTCAGACTCTTTGTTTATTTGTTCCTTTATTTCTTTCCAACTCTCCTTGAATTCTTTCCGAAAATCTTGTATTGATTCTAGTATTAAAGATCTGAATTGTTCTTCTGGTAGTCTCTGCCATTCTGGGCTGGTGAGATCTGTTATTGAAGGGTTGTGGTGGCTCATTGTTTCTTTGCTATTTTTCCTTCCCTTGGTTCCCCTGTTCTTAAATTTATATCTTTGCTGATTTTGCAAACTTTCTTATCCATTCTCTGCAGTGGGGGTTTACAGCTGTCTGCTGATATATACAGGGACAGGTTGTGTTCAGTGGTAAAGGCTGGGTGAGAAGTCACAGTGATGAATGCAAGAATAGGGTAAAGTAGAGGGTATAGTCCAGTGGAATAAGAGGTTGAGTGTGTTGAGGTGATATTTTATAAAGATTAGAGATAGTGGATATGTCAGGGGATTCTGGTAGTCAATGTAGAGTTTTAGGTGTGGTAGTATGAGATGGTCTTGATGAGAGACAGGGAAAAAAGGAAGAAGTAAAGAGAAGAGAATAAGTGTTGAGGAGAAGAATATAGATGGGAGAGAGGGAGGGAAGCTTGTAAAAGGGATAAGGGGGAGAGTCAACAAACTAAGCAAGAAATAACAAGGCAACCAATCATCCAAACATACATAAATAAATCAAGGCAATACAAAATGAAAACATAGAAAAAACAACTAAAATATAACAAACAAGAACAACAACAAAAAAACCCCAAAACCAAAAAGCAACAATATGAAACAAAAACAAAAACCTTGCTAGTCTGTAAGTACAGAGCTGAGTTGGCCTCTGCAACCCTTGTGGATCTGCATGGGTATTTTCAGCTTGTAAATGTCTGCTCACTCTATTACATTTTCAAATGTGCCTCTGGTATACTTATTTGCTCTGTCAATGTGGTCAGGGAGTTCTGCTGATGCCTTTCCTGCTGCAAGCTTGTGTCTCTGAGCTTTCCACAGGGCTGTCTGCGTCTCTTTCTCTGCCTTTGCTGGTGGTGGGAGTGCAATCTACATGCCAGGCATTTTCCAGGGTGCTGGAAATTCTCTATGCCCTCTTATCCAATTGCTTGAAGGGCGGGTATAGGGGCCCCCACACCCTGGGGGTACGATTTAACTTATAGATCCGTGCTGCTCTGGTTCCAGTGGGAGGGGTGATCTGGGGTGTCCTTGCTGCAGGCTTAAGATGGTTGTCCCAGGTGTTTTTGATTGCTGTTGATACTGCCGTGGTATGCCACCTGATTAAGGTGTGGAATTACATAGTTGCTTATTCCACTTCTGGTCGTTGGGTGGACAGGAGGTCGTTGGAAGTCTTGGTGCTAATAGACACTGTTCTTGGCGACTGGCAAAATGGTGGCCAGCAAAATGGCAGCTGCCGGTTCATGGTGCATGCCACTGCTGTGCGCCGGCTCCTTTGTTCTCCCGGGGTTCTGTTCAGCTGCTTTTGTTGGTTTATTCACTTTTTTTTTTTGCTGCTTTTCTTTCCTTCCGTCAAGAAGCTGCTTTTGTGGCAGTTTTGTTTCAAGCTCTGCAATGCCATCGATTGCTGCTCGGGCTCTGGAGGGAGAGGCCAGCTGGGGTGGTTCCATGGGGGCTTACGCTGGTTGTACCACGCACTCTGTTTGCTGAGGAAGGTGCAGGGATATGCCGCCTGGTTAGGATGTGGAGTTCTGGAGTTGCTTACTCCACGTCTGGTCACTGGGTACGCAGGAGGTCTCTAGATACCTCCATGTTAATTGATCCCCATGCAGGCAGTTTAATGGCCACCGCTGCTCTATGGTGTGGCATGCTGCAGTGCAGACAGGCTTCTTTGCTCTCCCTGGTCGGCTTTCTGGGGTCTCTTTAGGTATAGTTCAATTTTCGTTGTTTTGTTGGCTTTTTTCCCTCTCCATCAAGAAGCTGCTTTTATGGCAGATTTGATTTGAGTTCACAGTGCCTGAGAGATGTATTTCACTCAGATGCCATCTTGGGGTCTCCCAGGCTTCTTAATCTTACCTTTCACATGGCATATTTTTCATCTTTGTATTTGAGTATCTGTCTCTAATCAAAATGCATATATTGCAGAAAGCTTATAATTTTAAAAAGTTTATTCTGATAATTTCTGTCTTTTAATTAGTGCTTAGTCTCCTAATAGTTAATATGATTATCAATGTAGGTGTATTTGGGTCTACTCTTGTTGTTATTGTTGTTTAAATATTTCTGGTGTGTTTTCCCCTCTAAGTTCTTTCTTTCTTGCACTTTCCTTTTTTCCTTTCTTTCCTTCATTCTTTTTTTTTCCTTTTGTGGTACTAGGAATTGAACTCAGGAGCTACCTCCAAGCTACACCCTGAACCTTATATTTAATTTTTATTTTTAAACAGGTTCTTGCTAGGTTGATGAGTTTCTCAACTTGCTGAGCCTGTCCTATGATCCTCTTGTCTCAGCCTCCCAAGTACTGGGATTACAAGAATGTGCCACCATGCATGGCTGCTTTTTTCTTTTTATTATTCATGGATTTTTCTTTTTAATTTTCCTGTTGGGTCTTTAGCTATACTTGTTCACATCATTTTTATTCATTGCCCTATATACTATAGTAAACATTTTTAACTTTTCATTTTATTTACAGTTAACAATTTATCATACTAAATAAAATATAGAAATCCTTCATATCAAAGTCATATATATATATACATATATATCCAAATTCTGCATCTGTATTAAGTTGTGTATGAAACTCTGAAAGTGTTATTTTTAAAAACATATATGTTGATAAAATTTGAGAAAGAAGAACATAAAGAAAAACTAGTATTGCACGAGTTCTGATATTTGCCAGTTTTAATAATGTTCATTAATTTCTGAGAAACTGAGTTCCCTTAGTTAGGATTTCCTGTAATATCTTTCTGATTTGATTTCTTGTTATAGTTTCTTCTGACTTGCTATTTATTCATTTTAATTAATTAATTAATTTGTACTGGGCCTGAACTCAGGGGCACTATACTCTAAGCTACAGTTCCAGTCTTTTTTATTTTTTATTTTGAAACAGGGTCTCACTCAGTTACTGAGGGTCTTCCTAAATTACTGCATCTGGTTTTCTCAGCCTTCCAAGTACTGGGATTATAGGCATGCACCATCCTACCTGGATTTTTCATTTTCTTATGATGGTTTCTTCATTTTGCCTTCAGTCTTGAAGAGTTTTCTCCTGTAGAATTTTTGGTTAATTGTTTTTTTCAGCATATTAAAGATGTGTTTTCATTCTCTTTAGTCCTCCACAGTGTCCAATGAGAAACCAACCATCATTTGTACATTATTTCTCTAAATAATGCTTTTCCCCCTTCAGCTGTATCTAAAATTTATTTGTTCTCTTTGACTTTAAACAGATTAGCTACAATATTCCTTAGCATGGGATTAGTATTTATTTTGTGTGGTATTTCTTTAGCATCTTGGATTTACAAGTTCTGTCTTTCATTACATTTGGAGGTAAAGATAGACTATTAATTTGTAATTATTTTTTCCATTCAGTCCTCTCTCTTTCTCTTTTACTTCTATTATTTCAATTACACTTAAATTGAGCCATTTAGTATTAGTAATTTTTTTCTCTGTGCTTTTAACCATGGATAATTTCTTTATAAGAGATCTATGGATTTCTTATAAAATTTACCGTTTCATTTCCTCCATGTCCCATCAACTGTTAAGTCCATCCAGCACAATCATACTTTTTAGCTATAAAATTTCCTGTTATTTTTATCTGTGTTTTTATTTTTCTTCTAAGACATCCTGTTTTTCTCTTGAGCTTTTCGTGCATTGAAACATGTTTTGCATTACTTAATTAAGGATAGTTATAATAATCATATAAAATATTTGTGTTAGTTTTTGTTTTGTCTTTTTGTGGCACTGGGGACTTGAGCCCAGGGGAATTCTACCTCTAAGCTATACCTCTAGCGCTTTTTTATTATTTATTTGTTGTTTTATTTTTATACTTTTTTGATGCATTATATTATCATATCATAATGCAGTTCATAGGAATAGGGACATACATGCATACAGCAGTTGGTGAGCTTTCCCCTGGGCTCCTTCCCTACTTCCCCCCTTCTCCATACAGGATACTGAGATTGAGATTGGTAATTTCACATTTATACATATGTCAACTGAAGTGATTCCTTCATTGATTCTTCCTCTCCTTTCCCTTCCCCTAGACTGCCTCCCTGGCTCCACTGTAGTTTCTCCTCCATTATTTAAAGTCCCTCTGGTATCCTAATTACTCCCTAGCTTCTGCATATGAGAAAGAACATATGACCCTTCACTTTCTGTGACTGTCTAATCTCACTTAATATAATGTTTTCCAGGACAATCTATTTTCCTGCAGATGACATAATTTTGTTTTTCTTGATTGCTGAGTAGTGTATATTCCATATTTTTTTAATCTAGTCATCTGATGATGGACACTTAGATTTCTTCAATAATTCAGCTATTGTAAATTGTGCTGCTATAAACATGAATATGCATACATTACTATATTATTTTAATTTCAATCCCTTTAGAAAGATTCCCAGGAGTAGTATAGCTGTATCATATGGTGGATCTGTTCCTAGTTATCTGAGGAATCTCCACACTGAGATTGTACATGTCTAGAAATCAGCTAATTTCTTCTGCTTTCCAGTTTATCAGAGAATAAAATTTCAAAATAGTTTCTGATGTTATTCTGGATTTTCTACTTGTCTCTGATGATCTCTCCCTTTTCATTTCTGATTTTAACATTTGGAATTCATTCTCTTTCTTTAGGTTGGCTAAGGAGTTATCAATCTTGTTAATCTTTTCAAAGAGCTATCTTTTGTTTGTTGGTTTTTATTCATTTTTTGTTCTCTATTTCATTGATATCTGCTAGATTTTAATTATCTCTTGCTTTCTACTGGCTGTGGGATTAGTTTTTTCCTCTTTTTTTTTTTAGGTTTTTGAGAGGTGTCATTAGGTTATTTGGTGCCTTTTTTTCTCAGTGCTATAGATATTCCTTTTAAGCCTACCCTCAAAGTATTTTCATCTTAAACATGCCCTCAAAGTATCCCATCCATTGATATGTTGTATCTCTACTTCTGCTTATTTCTAAGAATTATTTATTTCTCCCCTTATTTCTTCTATGATTCAGTCCTTATTCAAAAATGTACCATTCAGCCTCCATATACTTATGTAATTTCTTTTGGTGTTCCTGTTGTTGATTTCTATTTTCATTCTGTTATGATCTGAAAGGATGCAGGGAATTATATTACATTTTTTGAATTTGCTGGTACTTGCTTTTGGAGAAGATTCCATGAGAAATGGAGAATAATGTGTATTCAACTGTTGTTGATTTGACTATTCTGCATATGTCAGGTCCATTTTGTGTATAGTGTTCTTTAGGTTTGAAAAGTCTTTACTCATCTTTTGTCTGGTAGATCAATCTAGTGGTGTGAGCAGTGTGTTGAAGTCTTCTAATATTATTGAATTTGGGTCTATTTGAGACCTAATATCTTGAAAAGTTTGTTTTTTTTAAAAATTGGTGTGCCTACATTTGGAGCATGAATGTTGACTATTATTATATCTTTTTGTTGGACTGTTCCTTTAGTAATAAGTGACCTCTTTTTCTCTTCTGATAAGTTTTGGCTTAATCTGCTTTGTTGGATATGAGTATTGCCAATCCTGTTTGTTTTCGGTCTCCATTGGCATCATGCATCTTTTTTCATTCTTTTACCTTTAGTTTATGGTTATCTTTGCCTGCATGGTACATTTCTTGCAAGTAGCATACAGTTGGATTATATTCTTTAATCCACATTGCCAGTCTATGCCTTTTAATTGAGGAGTGTAGACCTTTGATATTTAGTGTTATTATTGAGAGATGATTTTTTTTCCTGAAATTTTGAGTTATTTAGGTTTGATATAGTGTTATTTCCTTTTCACATAGTTGCTCATCTTGTGGAATTCACCTCTTCTCTGATTGTTCTGGTCTTTCTTTCTTTAAGTATTTATCTCTATTGCTGGCTTATTAATCATGAATTCTTTTAGTTTCTGCTTGTCTTGGAAGGTTTTTATTTTTCTGTCAACTATGAATGATATCTTTGCTGGATATAGCAGTAATGATTGGAAGTTATTTTCTTTCAAGTTTTGGAGTATCTCATATCAGTCTCTCCTGGTTTTCATGACTGGGACTGAAAAGTCTGGAGTGATTCTGAATATGGTTATGAATGTCACCCATTCTTTTGTTCTAGATGCATTTAAGATTATTTCCTTGACCTCTATGTTAGTCATTTTAATTATTATGTAGCATGGAAACAATTTTTGATATTGTCTTGGAGTTCTGATTGTCTCTTGTACATGGATGTACAACTCTTTTTGTATGTTTGGTAAATTCACTTATATAATTTCTCTGAAGATATATCTAATGATCTCGATTTCTCTTTCTCTATCTTCTTCAATGTCTATTATCCATAAGTTAGATTGTTTCATATTGTCTCATATTTCTTGGATATTTGGCCATGTTGTCATATTGTCTCCTCTATATTGTTGATAGTGTGGTCAGTTTTGAATGAGATATTTTCCAAGAGTAACACTCTATTTTCCATGTCATCTAGCCTACAAGAGGTTGTTTCTATTGAGGTCTTTAATTCTTTTATTCACTTCTTAGTTTCACTCAAGTCTCTTTTGGGTTCTTACTTAGTGAATCAATTTCTCTATTCATATGTTCTTTCATTTCCTGTACGTTTTCTCTGATTTCACCTCTGAGGCCTTTGATTATATTGAAGATCAAAATTCTGAATTCTCCTTCTGGCAGTTCCTTCAGCCTAGCATTGGTGATCTCCATTGTTGTTGAGTTGTGGGAGTTTATTGTTTTCTCATTGGTTTTCATTTCATGTTTTCAGGATTCTCAGGTTGGTATTTCTGTTGTCTTGGCATCCTCTTCTTTGTGTAAGAGTCCTATGTCTATTTGTTACCCCTTTCTAGCAATGCCTATATATTTGCCTCAACAATTCTTTCTCATATAATCAGATTTTTGAGTTTGTCCCCCAGAAATCATTCTTAAGTCAATGCAGGAAAACAGGAATCTCTAATAGACTACAGACCACTCTACTCTCCAGGTCCAAACTCAGTTTGACCAGAGACTATAAGGTTCCATTCAGAGCCTGTGGCCTGCTAGACAGACACCACTACTGCTCTGCTCATTCTGAATCTGTGAAACCCTGACCTCTGGTCTCTGTGGTCACTGGGCCTAAGCTCAAAAGGCCAGAAATTACTGTGTTCTGAGTTTGTGGCCTGGCTGACTGCATTTTGGTGGCCCAGATACCCCACCACTTATCTAGTTGCAATCATGTGGAACACTGTTGGATACTGGCATGCATGCATGTCAAGAACAACTTTATTTTTAAAGAGAGTGTTGCATTTCCAGCCTGAAGCTGTGATCACTTGAACCCCAGCTTGCCCTACCCACTTTCAAGACTCAAGCTCTGGCAGGAAGATATTGTACCATTCTGAGCCTTAGGCTTGGGTGGCTCAGTTATTTATCCCCAGGGACACCACTGATACTCGAGGCAGCTGAAATCCTATGAGACCTAGTTGGCCTCCAGCCTTGGTGCTTGTGACACTGCAGGGAGCAAGTTTATATCCCTCTGAGCCTGTGACATGGTTGCATGAGTTATTTCACCTCACACACCAATGCTGGCAGTCCTGTGGTGATTGCTGGAGACCCTGCAGGGGCCCAGCAAACTGCAGACCCTAGGTCCCACACACCAGATTGTCTGTAGGGACTGTTTACTAATTCACATTTCTGATGTGTCAGACTGTAATCCCTGCTCCCACTTCCACAGGAATTATTTGCAAACTCACAAAACCTGTGGGTCTTGATTTTGATGGGTGAGGCTCCCGTTCCTGAAGGAAAGGATGAGTGCAGCTGCAGCTACAAGATGTCACTTGGCATGTTGGCTGGTTGATCCATAGATTCACAGTGGTTTTGATGAGGGAGGATGTAGCCACTGGGGGCCCTGAAAGAAGGTCTTGTTGTTTCTTGGTCAGAGTTTAGCTGTAGCTACAGGAGTTCACTGGGCTGTGTGGCTAGTTGGTCTGTAGATTCACAGTGGTCTCGATGAGGTGATTTGTAGTCACTGGGGTCGCTGCTGGAAGGTCTTGTCATTTCCTGGTTCTGAAGAGTTCCTTTGCAGCTTCAGGAGTTTGCTGGGCGATTTGGCTGGGTGGTCTGAGGAGTTGCAGTCTTGAGGTGTTTGGGCATGGAGAGAAGAATTCAATTACTTTTTATGATGATTTTATGCAATCACTAGCTTGACAAGATTCTGCTTCTTTGCTAGAGATAGTCTCTGAGAGCTATGGGTCCTATCAGCTGCTAGGCTTTGTGCAGGCTTTCTAAGATGGCACCACCTATGCTTTCTGCTTACCAGATAAGACAGACAGTTCTTTTCAGTCCTCTACTCTCTATGTCACATCCATTTCCACCATGTTTTAACTGTTTATCTTCTGTTGAATTTTGACTGTTTTTCTTCTCATGCCAAGAAGCAGTTTTTCTGCTGATTGAGTTCCTAGTCTCAGAGCAACCAAAATATGATGTCCTCCTATATTCTGTCATCTTTAATCTCTTCTTATTTTTCATTTTGAAATAGGATCTCACTAAGTTGCAGAGGGCCTCACCAACTTATTGAGTCTGCACTCCTCTTGTCTCAGCCTCCTAGATACTGGGCTTACAGTCATGCACCACCGTGCCTGGCTATGTTAGTTTTAATGTCTGGTTCATTTCAGTGTTTGGATTAATTTACTTGTTTTGGAGGGTTTCCCCTATCTATCTTCTAATTTTTGATCCCTCATATGTTAGTTAATTTTGGATTATTTCTTTGTTATTTTGTATGTTTGATTGTGAAGATTCTGTTATTTCCCCCCTATTTTTGTTTTTCCTTTATTTTTTTCAGGTAGTTTATTGAATAGGTTTGAAATACAAATGAAATATTTTGGGGAGGCAGCCCTATTCTTAGCTAAGATCTTTTGACTCTAGTAGAAGTTTTAGAATTTCTTCCACACTTCAGTCATTTAAGGACCAGTTAGAGAAGGTAGAAAATTGAGGGTTGCCCTCTCCATCTCATCCCTTTTGTACTCATCCTACCATCTTCAGTAAGAAAGGTAGAGGATATGGTTTTCAAGTTCCATTTTTGATTCCCAGTATAGTAAGGCTGAAATTTTCCACATGTGCTTCCACTATGCCAGCACACATTCAGCAGAGACTGCACTTAGACCTAGTCTATGATTGAAACTTTATCCACACTTTATAGACAAAATGACCAAAGTTTAGAGAGAGTAACATATTTGCATTAATGACAATTTATTATAAGGTGTAAGAGCTGAAATTCAACCAACCCAAATCTATGTGACTTCAAAGATCAGTTCTTTTATTGTCACCCTTATGATTGTTATCCCTGAGGATTAATTCCACTGATAATATTTTTGTTCTAATCAGGCAGTTATGCTTGAGCACATTTAAAAAATATAGCCAAGAATAAAGTGAAAATAAAAGTCTCTTATATAATCCTATATGCTAATCATGGTTCTGAGTAATTTACTCTTCTATTTTTATTCATTTAAATTAGAAATATTTTATGGCCGGGCGTGGTGGCGCATGCTTGTAATCCCAGCATTCGGGAGGCTGAGACCGGAGGATCCGGGTTCGCGGCCAGCCTCAGCTACCTAGTGAGGCACTCTGCAACTTAGTGAGACTCGGTTTCAAAATAAAGAATAAAAAATAGGGCTGGGGGTATATCTCGGAGGTAGAATGCCCCTGAGTTCAACCCCCAGTACCGCAAAAAAAAAAAAAAAAAAAAAAAAGAAATATTTTATGAAAGAATTCCTAACAGATTAATTTTAATTCTCTCTAATATTCAGTAATTAATTTAAAAGACTTTCTAGCCAGGCATGGTGGCACATGGTTGTAATCCCTAGTGCTTGGGAGGCTAAAACAGAAGGATTACAGATTTGAAGCCAGTCTCGACAACTTAGTGAGGCCTTCAGCAACTTAGTGAGATCCTGTTTCAAACTAAAAAATAAAATAAGGCTGGGAGTAGAGCTCAGCAGTAGAATGCCACTGGGTTTAATCCCCTGTATTCTTCCCCCAAATAAGGATTTTATAATATTGGAAATTCAGGATATTTTAAACCTCATTTATGGATAATTCTAAATAATATTTTGAGCATGAAATTTTAATTATTTACAAATTGTCTAATGAGATACAATTTTGGAATTTCAATTATTGTTTATGACTGTAAACATATGTACAGCTATTGAAACAGATCATCAAGTTGCTATTAAAGATGGGCATATTTCTCATAAGCAGAATTTGAATGTTTTCCAGAGTAGCTAATTTTCAAACTGATGTTATTCATTTTGCTATTTTATACTGTATATAAGAAGTTTTAGAAATAATTATTTAATAATAATTGCTTTTCTTCTTTAGTTTTTAGCTTAGAAGATTATAGTGGTTAAGATAACCAACTAGAATTAAATAGATAGACTGGCCTGAACTTCAACAAAAACTTTGACCTGTAGTAAATTACTAACCTCTCTTATACTTAACTTGTCCCATCTACACATGGGGAGAAAATAGTACTTACATAGGAATTTAATGTCAACATTAACTAAGATGTGTAATTAAAAACATTCTGTATAGCCCCAGCCCAGTAAGTACTTAATAATTTTTGTTATTATGTAATATATATGACAGATCAATATCTATGACAAACCAGCATCTTGGTGGTGATATTCAATAGATATATGATACTGAGTTGAGAAAGTGGGGCTAGAAATGAGCAAATCCAGGATATTAGTTTTATCTCAGTTTATAAGTTATTTAGGACTGATCTTATTGTAAGTATATATCCAAGTTTTAATCTGAGTCCATTTTGATGAACTCGTTGACTCTCACTTTTTATTTTAAGTCATCTTTCTCTATAATTAAATATGTTAGCTTCTTTTTGATAAGAAATATAACTGTTATCTAGAATAATCCTTCCAAAGAATAGCATGTGATTTTAAATATGAAAGTTGCATATTGATATTAAATTTATGATAACTTGATAAAAGAGGTGTAAACATCTCTGGTTAAATACATTTTCATGTAGCCAGGCATGGTGGTGCACGCTTGTAATCCCAGCATTTGAGAGGCTGAGACTGGAGGATCCAGGTTCGAGGCCAGCCTCAGCTGCTTGGTGAGGCCCTCTGCAACTTAGTGAGACCCTGTTTCAAAATAAAGAATAAAAAATAGGGCTGCGGCTGTAGCTCGGAGGTAGAATGCCCCCGAGTTCCATCCCCAGTACTGGAAAAAAAATACATTTTCATATTATTGAGAGCAAGGAATCTCTTAAAAACAAGTTCCATATGCAAAATAAATTTTTGATTAAATAGTGTTTATTAAAATACAAGTATTTCACTCACTAAGCATATGTTTATGTGAGGAATCACATTGTTTTAGATATTTACCACAAAATTTTATAGAATTCCTCAAATGCCTCACAATTTGGAGAGATTTTATAATTTCACAGTTTTCTAATATATGATACTATGTAACATCCAGTGTGCTAAATTTTTACCTAATATAAATGTTAGGTAGTTTAAAACCAATTTAAACAATCAGAGAATGATTAATTTTTGAATGGGATACTGACAATTTCCTCATGCTTCATGGGAATGGTGACAATTGAGAATTTAGGATGATCTTTGAGAGACATTGAGAAAGAAGTAACATTATACAAATTATATAATGCCATTCCAAACAAGGAAAATCAAGGATGCAAGAGCCATTGGGAAAGATTTCTGGGCATGGAAAAATATCTCAATTCTCAGATTTGGGGTTTGATTTCTAAAACTAGCTTCCTGGTCAATTTTTCTTAGTGGTCTCTGTTTCTGCCCCTCAAATCAGACTCTTTCTTTTCCATTGTCCTCCTTGGCCACAGGAGGGGATAGTTAGGTATGTACATTCCTTGGAAACCATGCAATTTTTCTCTCCCCACTTCCTGCCTACAGAAAGTTGAGCACACAGGGTTGTTTCAGGTCCATAGCAGCACACAGCCTTCCAGTCTAAGTTTAGCTTCTTTGGCAGCAGAGCTTAGTGGTCCTCCTCTTTTATTCCAGGCAACACCACACATGAGAACTCACTTCCTCAGTTACTTAGAGAGTTGGTCCTCAGATCTTCAATATTTCTTTCATACATGGAGGGTTATTTTAAGTTCATTATCCTGTTGAAACAAAAGAATTAGGCACTAAGGCTCCTATTCCTGAGTTCAATTACTTAAGCTTCATTGTCATGTAGACATCCTCTAAGACCCAAGATTTTTATTTTTAACAAGTATCTCCAAGATCAAATTGAGATTGTCTACATTACCTCAAGGCAGAAGGAGATAGAGCATGGAGAAATAAACACCAGTGTTTAATGTGCCATTCTGGAAAAGATTTGTATCACTTCTGCCCACATTCTGTGGTAGACATCAATTACATGGTGACCCCTAATTTGGAGGGGATGCAGAAGTCTGTTTGTATCCTTAGGATTAAAAAAATGGATTTGGTGAAGAACAAGCTGAATTCTCTATGGATCCTGACCAAACATGTCATGATGTACTTTCACAAACATATCAAAATCAGCCACTAAACTGAACTTGAGAAGGAGGGAGGGGGAGGGAGTGGGGTGAGAATTGGGGAAGGGTTAAATGAGAAATGTGTGCATGTATATCTTTACTGGCTTGTACCTAACAAAGATGTATGATTACAGTGCACCAATAAAAAAAATACATGATACATGAGACTACTGTGTTAAACACAACCTTTTTAAGAACCATAGAAGCAGGACCAGTTTTTAGTTTGTTCTGCTTTGCTTTTTAAGAATGTACAGTTGAAGGAAGTGAAATCTGTATATCTATATCTATATATGTGTAAATTTCTATTTCCTGCCTCTCAAACACCAACTGCCAATGATATTGACAAAGAAAAGAAAAGAGAGAGAGAAAAATATGGAAATAAAAACTCACATGCACAATCTAGAGACACAGCTCCAAATAACAAAAACTAATGATAGACAAATTCAATAAATTATGGAACAAAACATAAAAATATTCTGAGAATTGATGAAATGTTTAGAGAGTCTTTGTGGGACATAGAAATCTACCTAAATGGCAGACATATCCCTGAAAGGAATGCTTTATTCAGAGTATTGAAATCTTTTTACATTATATTTATATTACTTAATCTTTCTCTACATGGAAGAGCAGGAAACACATTTAAGGTTGAAACAGAAGACATGCAAACCCCTAGGTTTTGCAGGAAGCCAAGGGCAGAAGTAGTATGCTAGGGAAGATATATATATGGCATGGCAACCATTAATTGAGACAGCTGGAAGAAACAATTAAATGCTAAATCACCACAATGAGAACTTGCAATATACAGGGTTGAACTGTGAATCACACAGCTCTCCAGCATATTCTTAAATGGGACTATGGAGCAGAAATATGCCCCTAAACAGATGGAACCAGTGATTTGATTAGAACGAGGTCTGAAATAACAGCCCTAAATGTACATGGCTACCACTCCAATCTATTCATCACAATTGCTCTTCAGCCACCATCCATCAGCAACAGCTTCCACCATATAGAACTCTCCCCTTCAAATATGAGTGATATTTAAACATAAACTGAAAGCCTTAGAACTATGGAAAAGTACCATGAGACAGATTGTAAAATATCACAGTGGCAGCAGAATTTTGACATCATGGAAAAAGTTCAAATATATCCATATACATTATTTAAAAGAATTAAAACAAAGAAATATGGACTTTAAGAGGTAATAGCTTGAAGAAAACAAGCAAAAGAATAAAGAAGAGATAAGGCAACCTAAGGAATGGAACTGATCTGGCCTTGCAAGAAAGAACTCTATATTAGAAGCAGTGAGATTTTCATAGATACAGAGGAAAGCATAGACAAGCAAGTAGAGAATTAGCTTGAGATAGCTGAGATAAGTGAAATTGGAAAAAACAATGAAAATTGCAACGTAGCAAAAGACATCTAGTGTGTATGGTTATGTGTGCGTGTATGTATACAAAAGCTGGAAACACAGGAGGAGTAAACTTTCTTATAATACAGATATAACTATGTAGATTGAAAGAACACCTGTGTTTTAGGGGGAAAAAATCTTATACGAAGGGATTAACATTGAGACTATCTTGATATGAATATCCTAGGCATTGAGGATTAAAAAAAAGCAAGTTACCTACTGAGAAGGTAGAAAATTCACGATGGCTCTGATTTCTATAAGCAAAAATAATCCAGTGGATAGAATACCGAGTCTTTAATGTCATGTTTTAGCCCTTTAAGTGCAAAAAAGATGATGGTGAGTCTGGAATCCATTTATACATGCAACCAAAGGTAAAGAAACAAGGAAATTAATGTTACAAAGAAAAAAGGCAAATCTTTAAACCAGAAACATTTAGAAATAATTCAACAAAGGGAAATTCAGAGAGGATCAAAGAGATTGTGTAAAGAGTAAGTGTGCTGATTTCTTTATTTTTCTTATCAGTGACTCAGAGGATATAGATTAAACTACAGATAAATCCATAGAAAATTCTTTTTAGTTTAAGTCAAATGAAATTCCTTTAATTAGGAGCAGCTAGTGGCCGGGCGTGGTGGCCCATGCTTGTAATCCCAGCATTCGGGAGGCTGAGACTGGAGGATCCCGGTTCACGGCCAACTTCAGCTATCTAGTGAGGCACTCAGCAACTTAGCGAGACCCGGTTTCAAAATAAAGAATAAAAAATAGGGCTGGGGATGTAGCTCGGAGGTAGAACGCCCCTGAGTTCAATCCCCAGTACCGCAAAAAAAAAAAAAAAAAAAAAAAAAGAGTAGCTAGTGTAAGCTTTTGAAGGGATTTTTGGTCACATATAGTATACTCATCCTTCATTATTTTATCACATTGTCCTCTTTCTTTCATTCTAATTTTGCTTTGTGGTAGTGAACATATATTTCTTGTGAATATTGTTGCTTTTCTAGTATTGCACATTAAATATTAATGACCACTAAATTAAGATTCTAGAATTTTCTTATAATGATTATCTTGCATGAAATTTATATTATTTCAATCTTGTATTATTAATTCAATAATATTGAACTGGGTGATAATTTTAGCAAAATATAAAATATTTTTAAACTAACTTAGTTTCTGTAAAATAGTCTGTTTTTAAAGTCATATTTTGGAATAAACATAAATATATATTTGTTTTGAACTGACTAGTGCATTTTTTATCTTTTTTTATTGATGCTTAAATTTTTGAAAACTCTCTCTTACAAGTGGTAATGAGTGGTAAATTTTCAAACAAGAAAGGACTCAACTATAGGGCTATTATTAAAATTAATAAATATAATTGTTAGAATGCAGTAAATCATTAACATCCTTTAATTGTTAATCATCATCAAGGAGTTAGAACATCATTATCATTATTCTTCTAAGTTGTATTTGAATATTATCATAATTAAAGAAAGGCCAGCGAAAATGAAGGTTTTATATTTCCAAGTTGGGAATCCAGGATTGATTCAATATTTTTATATGAGTAATGAATCTTTAATTTTATGTTGTTGGAAGTCACAGCTAAAATTGAGAGATATGGGAGTTAGGTAGCAATTAAGAATGGCTACTTCCCCCCAGCCTCTGTCTCAGGAGGTTTCATCAGTTGTTCACAAGTTACTGTCCCAAAGAACAAATCATGCCAATCATTTATAGTAAATAGTTGTTTAGGTGATTTCAAAAGGGGTTCAGTGTAGCTTGAGAGTTTAACAAAATGCTCAGTATAAAGTCATTATGTTTTCTGAAAGCAATTTTTTGAATAAATGAATATATTAAGTGTCACCAAAAAAAGACAAAAAGAAAGAAAATTTCCTCAAATGAATCTAAAACTCTTTGTGGGTACAAATTCTCAAATAAATTGCTAGCATCATTGAGATCCGTTTAATTTATACTCTTTGTGGCTCAGCGGATATGTTTACTTCTGTCCTTTGTTTCTTTAGGTTATCATTTGCCACCCTTATGAGGGAGAACAAAGCATTCAAAATGTAGCTAACACACCTGCTTCTCCAAAGGTGATTTCAAGTGGGCACAGCTGCCTTTTTCAAGATAAGAATCCTTTTCTCATATAATGAATTAGATAGTTGAGGTCCTTTTTCTATCTCACTAGTAATAAAAAGTCTTTTTCCTTTCCACATTTCATCTACAATGGCATTGGGTGGTTTTTACCTCTAATTTGGAATAGAGCATAATATGCTGAGAGGCAGGGAAATACCACTTTAAGTCATAAAGAATTGTATTAGATATTTCATTTCTCTGTGAGTAAAGATGAATATTTTACTCAGATTAGAAAAGGAGAAAATGCATGGCACACACAGAAGGACTATACTGCTTTTTCCCTTCTCTATCATTCACCATTGCCTGAAATTATTTCTTTGACATGCTCTAATAGCAGCTACAATTGAATTTAAGAGAATTTGGGATGATTGTCCATTATTATTTCCAAGTGAAAAAGCCTTATTTTTCCTTGGATACAATAGAAAAATGTTTAAAGGCAGACAAACACAATGCTTTTCAAGTGGGACCCAATCTACATGAGATGGATGACTGGATATTTCTCTGATGGCTGAGTAAATCGCCTCATTTTCATTGTTTCCACAGTGTTGACCAACATGCCGCGAGCCTGGCTCCCACTTCTGATTTAAACACATGATTCAGAATGACTTTGGAGGGTTGTGATACTCAGGGATTTATGGGGCACTTGTATGTGGGATTCTCATCACTGTACAGCAACCCTGTCGTTTTTGTGACAGAGCCTGTTTGACTGGTTTTGGATTTATGATGGAAATAATTCAGAACAGAGTAATAATTTTCCCTTGGCAATTACACTATCATTTGGTACTTTGTCCCTACAGGGAAAATGAATGTGCTGGGATCTCTACAAGACTTTAGTAGTTAGCTGTAGGGAACAAATCAAGGTCAGAATACAGACGTGGAACACGTGGTGATGAATTCTAGATCTGGGTCTTCAGTCTGAAGGCTGCCCACATTTGTGGGGCACTCTACAGTTTACAAAATACACTTCTGTTTCTTGTCTTTTATCTCAGAATAACTCTGGAAGGCAAATACTATTTTCCCCATTTTATAAAGGAGGAAATCAAGACTCAAAGGTTGCTTTTCTTAAAGTTTGTATCTCAGAGAATACACTTAAGCCTGTATCACATGAAGGTTATAGACCAGGTGATAGAGATATTGAAGATTTTGTCCCTGCTTTGTTAACTATTAGGAATAATTTCAATTATATACAAAAACTGGCAAAAAAATTGCAACAAAGCCCCATTTATTTGTCACTCAGCATCAACAATTGATTTACTCACAGTCAGTTATCTTTCTTCTACCTCCCTATACAACCTTTCATGATATTTTGAAGCAAATTACAGACATTAACTTATTAAATAAAATTTCACTACATGCCTCTGAAAATGATTGAGCATGAGTACCTTGATGTGATGTTGGTAGGTCTCTCTGTCTCTTTGGGCTGCTCTCCTAAATCCTTTCCATACAGCATCATCCATTCCTTTGCATTGGTAGATTTCTTTTAAAATGTACCCACTTTTTGGAGAATTATGGTGTCTTCTTCCTTAATTTTTTTTTTTTTTTGTGGTACTAGGGATTGAACCCAGGGGCATTCTACCTCTGAGCTACATCCCCAGTCCTATTTTTTATTCTTTGTTTTGAAACAGGGTCTCACTAAGTTGTGGAGGGCCTCACTAAGGAGCTGAGTCTGGCTGTGAACCTGGATCCTCTGGTCTCAGCCTCCCAAGTACTGGGATTATAAGCATGCCCCACCAAGCCTGGCTTTCTTCCTTAATTATTAATCTTTGTGTCAGTCTAAAATTTTAACCTGAGCTATACATTTAGAAAATTATGTAAAAAGTATGATGGCCTCATATTTTACTGAAATGTCTGCAGATAAGGTAGAGCTGAGCTTAGTTTTGAGATTTCTTTTTAGGATTTTTAACTGAGGTGGACTATCATTGGGTTTCTTTCTAGGCCCAGGAGACTTCTCTATAGTTATGTCCAGGAAGGAATTTTCTTATATGCCATTATGTGAGTCCTTCCCCCTTTCTCTCTGAGTCAGGGACATCCAAACATTTTGTGTGTGTGTGACACTAGGGATTGAACCCAGAGGCATTCTACCTTTAAGCTACACCCCTAGCCTGATTTTATTTCTTATTTGGAAACAGGGTCTTACTAGGTTGAAGAGAGTCTCACTGATTGCTGAGGCTCTCCTCACACCTGCTATCTTCCTGTCTCAGCCTCCCAAGTACTGGGATTACAGGCACACAAACATTTGACAGCCTTAATTTTTCCCTTTCCTATAAGACCTTAAGATAGAAACTATTTCTGTCATCCAAAGGGTTTCCTTTTATTTAAATTAAAGATAATGTGCATGATTATCTCCCCTTTCTTTTTTAGGCCATACTGCAGTACTCATCTACTGGCTTACCGATATCATTCATTTTTTTTTACTATTTCTGTTGTAATGCATATACCTCATGGTAGGTATATTGCTGCTCACTAGTCAGTCTTCCTAAATCAGAGTCTGGTCTGAGGGTTTTCCCTTACTTAAGGAGGTTAAAATAAATTCTGAAGGAACTCAGGGAATAGGGATCAGTGATAAAGAAAGTGGGTTTGGCTGATATGTCCAAAAAATGCTCAAATTCTAAAATACGTATCTGCAATGAGTCCACAAAGGCCTCTATTTCAAAGTCACAGCCATCATCATATGTTCTATTATGTTTCCCTCATAAAGTCTTTGTCGATTACTCCTGAGTGATATATCACATAATAATTTCCCTTTTTTTTTTTCTATTACTAGAAAATGGGAAGGGTAAAGCAAAGTTATTGCCAGTTCTTTTTGGAACAGTAGTAAGACTATCACAGCCTTGGTACAAGAAAACTGGGTTCAAATATCAACACCACCTTTATTTACCATATGACTCTTATGTAACCTTTTTGAGTCTCAGTTTTGATCTGTGAGATGGGGATAGTAATATTGCCACCCTTGAAAAAGTGTTATGAGGGTTTAATGATGCAATGTATGTAATACATTGGTCCCTGGACTAGTACCCCAGGAATAATGACTCGGTATTGGCCATCACAGTAGCTGTCTGATCTATACAAAGTCCTCTTTTCCTTTGTTTAGGACAAGTGACTGTTTGACAAAGACTGAAAACATGTACTCAGAGATTTGTTAAGAACTACAATATAACTTTTACCTCAATCATTCTAATTTGGGTGCACAATCCAAAGAAAATAATTTGGAACATGAAAGAACATTGTACACAAAGGTGTTGGTAGCCTTGATATGATCTGAAAAATATATGAAACTAAAGTTCCTCACTATTGTGAGGAATTAGTCTATTCTCCCCAACAGAATATTGTTAGAACTAATCAAGAGGTAATTATGAAGAATTCTAATAGCATGCAAAATTATTACAAGTAAAATATAAACTCTTATGTGGAACAGAATAAAATCTATATAAAAAGCAAAAGTTTTGACATAAACTTTAGACCAGAGATGTACTCAGCTATCTTTAAGTAGTTTGGTTTGAGTGATGTCTTTCCTCTTTTACAGTTTTCTGTTATTCAGACATTTGTCTAAAAAGCAGCCATATAGGAAGTTAGAAGTTTCACTGATTTATGGACCTCTAGGTTAATGATTTGATATTCTGATGGCAGTTAACCTAATCTCTGCAAAATCCTGCTGGAATAGTTTACTTCTTTTATTCTCATGTGACTCTTTAGATTATTAGAAAACTTCACTGCTGAATAAACAAAAGTCCATATTAGCTTTAAGAATTGAATTTTCCATGGAGATCATTCAGTATGTGAATAATTTTTTGGTATTAAACTCGGTTTATTTTCTGTATTCAAATTCTCTGCTAAGTGTGCTAATTTACCCAAGTTGAAATATATCGCTTTCTGTATGTAAAGCGTATATTCTTTTAAAATGTATTCATTGTTTAAACAATTATCATAGCTTTCTCCATATTATCTAATGTTACTTTTAACAATTAAATAATAATAAATTATGTACAGAGATACTTTTGGAATTTTTTTTCTGATACTTCTATAAGAAACTTTCTAAAAGAAGTCTTATGTATGGCCTATGTTCAAAAAATCATGGTCTCTGTTTTTATGTCATCCACTTTGCTCACCAAATACATATTTTTTTCATAAGCATAGTGCTCAAATTGAGAGAAAATCAGCTGACAAAAACATATTCACTTGATTCTCATCTTGAAAGACCACGCGGCACATCTGAGTTTTCTCTCCATAGCAGCCACTATCACCTCTTAGAGTATAAATCAGATCATGTCATTTCCCAGCTCAAAAACTTGTGGAGCCTTTCCATTACATGCAGAAAAACAATCTGAACTTTAGCTGTGTAGTGAAAGAGGCTGGTGGCCCCACACTGTATGTGTCTGGGTCTGGGCCAGCCTAAGGCACTGGTGGCTCTGTACTAGGTCCCTGCAGGGACTGAAGCAGGAGCCCTGGCAGGGGGCACTCCACCAGGTCACCCAGTTGGACAAGAAAGAGAATATCACCTCAGTACAGGGCATCCAATAGGCATAAAGGAAGAAGGAATCCTCTCCATTTGATTTGAAGTCTTGAAAAAATCCTGGTATTTATGTTGCATCAGTTTCAACTGAAGAATTTACCTAGGTGTGTAGCTCAGTGATACAACTCATGCTAAGCCTGGGTTCCATCTTTGGCACAAAACAGAAAACAAAAAAAGGAATTTTAAGGAAGAGTCGCTCAGGAGCTGGCATTAGAATAAGTCAAGAAAAATCTGAACATCAGGATTGACTAAAGCAGAGCAAAAGAGTAGGCCAAGAGAGGGATGCTAATGAGCTATTATTTGAGAGGGGACATCAAGTGAGGAGGAAGGCTCCCTGGGAAAGCACCTGGCTAAACAGATGGAAGAGAAGGACCAGTGACAAAGAAGCAGGCTGCCTTTCACAAAGAGCAACTGAGCAACTGACTAGATTGGAGGAGAGGAGCTCAGGGTTTTGCTGTCTCCACTGAGCCACATTACAAGGTTGCAAAATTTAAGCAGCATGAATTGCAACCAGTCTGTGCTGATCTACAAGCCAAGTTTTCACCAGAATGTAGCAGACCCTGAGCTTCTCTGCTCTGGCCAATTATCCTATGCACTGCTTCTACCCTGTCAATCAGAGCATGCTGGAGCGGTAGAATAAAGTAAACTTTTACAACACGCAAAACTCCTTCAGTGTTAATTCTAGAGATGCAGCTTTTTTTTTCCTACTAAGAAAATAACTCATTTGGAGATAAGACCATTGAAGAGAAGCCCTGGAGAGTAGATTTAGTAGAATCATATCACATTTTGATTCTCTTCAACTTCTACTTACTATAAAAATCTTTCTTTCCCAAACAATCTTCATCATCTGGTGGTCTTCCATTCTAGTAAAGCTTGCTTATGAATTGGATTGAGGGAATGGGAGAGGAGAGATGAGGACCAAAAAAGCACATCTTGGGACAACAGTGCTGAGCAGAATTGTCTAGGCTGTGGCATGTGGAGGAGGGGGAGGGGGAAGTTGTTTTCTTTTTCTTTTCTCCTTCGAATATATAGGAGGCATTTCAACTTAACTTTTGATTATTATTAACTTACAATGCAAGTAAGAAGGCAAAAGGGAGAGAAAATTGGCCTCTTTTATTGTTTAGGATTACAAGTGAAATACAGTATTTTTCATCAATATGGAGATATCATTAGCTTACACAGCCTCAACTCTATCATGAATACTGACATCTTTTCTTCACTATCAGTGATAAATAGATTTTCTGATATAAAAAGAAAACAAACAATCTGAAGGCCTTATTACTCAAGGCCTTTCCTGACCTTTCTGTCATTAATCTCTGCAACCTCATAACCTGCCCTGTTCCCTGGCTAACTCCACTCCAAGCACGTAGGCCTTCTCTTGTTCTTCCAACATCCCAACTTTGTTCCTACCTTAGGACCTTTGAATTTACTGTTTCCTCAGACAGAACTCTCCTCCCACCAGACCCAGTGATCCTATTCCCTCAGTTCATGCAGGGCAGTTTCCCTACCCCCCTCTCCCTATTTAAACCATTCTCCCATAATTCCCTTCCTAACCTGGCTTGCTTTCCCTTCATAGCTGATATTGCAATATGTATGTATCTGTGTATTAAGTCTGATGAGATAAATGCTATGAAGGTGACATGTAAGCACATGCTAAAAGAAGAAGGAAGCATTTAAAACTAATTCAAAGTGGTATTTTGAGAGGGTGCCTGATGTAATAGAAGCAGTAGGAGCTTTCTTGTCAGTTCTGGCTTTGAATTTGAGCTATCGCACTTACTAGCAAGGTGAGCTTGGTAAGATGATTGTCTTCTATAAAGTTTATCTTCTTTAGCTAAACAAATGGACATACTATTACTGATATTAAAGCTTAGTATTATTATTCTTAAGGAAAATAAACTGAAACAAACTGAGACGAATTTCCCATAATATCATAAATGCTCAATACATGATAGTATGAAGTTATTGTCAATAGTTTTCTAAAAAAAATAATTAGCTATTGTGAATTGTCCTACTATAAACATGGAAATGCATGTATCTCTATAGTAATTTGACTTCACTTCCTTTGGGAAGATGGCCCCAAGAGTGGTATGGCTGAGTCATATGATGGCTGCATTCTGAGTCTTTTAAGGAATGCCCCTACTGATCTCCATAGTAGCTATACTAACTTGCAATTCTACCAGCAGTGTAAAAGAGTTTCTATTTCTCCACATTCTTGCCAACTTTTTTTATTGTTTGTATTCTTGACGATTGCCATTTTAAGTGGAATTTGGTGGAATCTTAGTGTCATTTTGACTTGGGTTTCCTTGATTGTTAATGATGCTGAACTTTTTTTTCATGTATTTATTGACCATTTTTATTTCTTCTTTTGTGAAGATCTATTCAGATGCATTGTCCATTTTTGATTGGGTTCTTTGTTTTCCTTTAATATTAAAATTTTAAGTTTCTTATATATTCTAGATAGCCAAACTATGGAACCAGCCTAAGTGTCTGTCAAGAGATGAATGGATTATGAAATTAGGATATATACTCACTATGGAATTTTACTCAGCTATACAAAAGAACACAATCGTATCATTTGCAGGAAAATGAATGAAGTTGGAGAATACTATATTAAGTGGGATTTACCAGTCACAGAAAGTAAAAGGTCATATATTTTCACTCATATATGAAATCTAGGGAGACACTAGGAAATAAAGAGGAATTCAGATAAATGAGGTGTGATATGAGTGGAATGGTGGAGGGAGATTTGGGGACAAAAGCGCAGAAGAGAAAGGGAAGGTCTGATGATGGAAACAATTCAAATAATCCTTTGTTTATATATGAAACTATATCAATGTAAATATCATCTATAGAGAGGGGGAAGGAGCAGGTAGGGAACCAGAAGGGAAAAACACAATGAATGTTGTGTGCATGTATAGTTCTGTAATTCTGAACCGCATTGTAATGTATAATTACAAGATACCAATAAATAAAAGTATAATTAGCTGACTTTAGCTATAAAGATAAGATCTTTTTCCCTTCTTTTTCCAATTAATGATCAAACATCAAATATTGACCTTCTTTCTTAACACTATTTAGTACCTATAGGACCTTCTGAATTAAGATGATGGGCAATTTCTTGGGAAATTATGTTTGGAAGTGAAAGAGAGAGAGAGAGAAAGGGGTGGGGAGAAAGAGGGAGAATATGGCTAGTTTATTTGATGAAAGTCAGACTACACAAATTGCAGAAAAAGCTATTTCTGGATATTTAATTTTTAATTATTAAGTGTTTATGGAAGAAGAGACCCAAGAGGTAATGTAGTTCATCCTTGTCAATTTGCTGGCTAGAAGAAAAAATTCTAAGCCTCTTTCTATTTATTTAAATGAACAGTATAAGTAATATTCTTACTTCGAGGAAAATAATTTACTAATGAGAAAAAGATCAGAGACATTCATATAAAGCCTCTGCTTTCTCATTCACTGTGAAGCTACTTGCAATACACTAGCATATTTAAAGGTATTGGCTACATAGCAGTGGTCTTCTTACTTTCTATATGCATATCAATAATAAAACAGGTAAGGAAAAACATGATAAATATCATTCTTGATGAAGGAAACAGTTCAAATATGTTATGTCCATATACAAAGATATCACTCTACTCTCGCTAATGTGTATGGCGAGGGGGATGAGTTTGGGTGGCATCAGGAGAGAAAATCACCAAATACTTTGTACATGTATATTTGTATCATAGTGAACTTCACTAGAATGTATAATTATAGTGCACCAAAAAGTATATTAAAAATATATTACTTTAAGAAAAATTTCCGATTCTGCAACTGTCTTTTAACCTTTGAAAATGCCTAGTTTTTTTTTTTTTTTAAATCATGGTTATGTTTAAGTTTTCGCAAACTTGAGAAGTACTTCTGTTTTTAAGAGTTATGACATTATTGCCATAATTTAAGTTTAGGAAACATTTACTGAGTACCTGTTTTGTGCTAGGTTCTGAATTAGGCTATTGGATAAAAGAATGAATAACGATCGTTTATTTTCTTAAAGACCCAAGTAAGTGCAGTGAGTTAGGAAGAAAATGTGATAAAATAGTGACTAATTTCATAATTATTATAGAGTTTTGTCAAGGTGTTATTTGAGCAAAGAGAATAGGTGCTTAAGTCAGTTCAGGGATTGGCTTCCTAGAAAAAAGGAACAGGAAGAGGAGGGGCTATGATACTATTTTCTGTGCAGATTTTCACATTCCCAAGTTTATGAGTTTATGGAGCTATAAAGAATTATACTCCTGTTTCACCACTGTAGAAAATAGCTCAGCAACATACAAATATTGTCTTTTTTTTTCCCCTGTAGAAACTGGCCAATTGTGCTGGTTGACAGAGCTACTTCCACATGTTTCTCCCCTTTTATTCTATGCTACCCCACAGACTACTGAAGATTGTAATCTGTGTCATTGGTCTGATATAAAAGTCTTTTAATAATGAATAATAAAGAATAACATATAAAACCTGGTAAACTTATTAATTAAACATCTCAAGAAGTGTTTCTTTTAAATCTCTGCCTAAGGGACAGGGGTAGTGTCTTCTGCATATATTGTGGAATATGTAGTAGTTTATTGGCTTTAAAGGAATATTCAGTTGAGTAAGACTAGAGTGTGGACTAGACTCTGAAGAGTCTGAGTATTGTGCTTTCCTCTCTAGATCTCAAACATGCAGGAATCAATTGCTTTTAAAGGAAACTCACAGTGAGATAACTTATTTTGTGCACAGGCCACTATCAAAATAGATTCAAGAATTAACATTCACAGGGTGTCAGAATGGTTTATAAAGAGCCACTCTGAATCTTAGGTGGAAATAAAGCCAGCTAAGATCATAACATTTGATCATCAGCAAATATAGTCTATGTTTAATATCCTTCTCATAAGAATAGCCTTGTATAACTAAAGATATAGTTCATAACAAGCTCCAGTAAATTGGAGGAGGAAGAGGAGAGGAGAGAGGGCATGTGTGTGGGTGTAGGGAATAGGAACAGCAGCTGTGTAGCTGCATACAGAGAATCTTCTATTTCTTCAACATTTCTATTTTGCTTCTCTTCCTCATTTTTATACATAAATCATTTCTTATGCCCACCTATATGATAATAGTGGGGAAGGTAGATGCCATATATGGACTGTTGCTAAAATGTTAATAAGACAATTATACGTGAAATATTTTTTTAAGTGTGCTATTTCTTCCATGTTGTTAGCAACATTTCCTTGAGATAATTCAAATTTAAGGAAACTGCATTTCAGCATCAGGGCCCTAAGTATAGTTCCTACTGGGCTGATTACTTTAAGCTAATGTAGTGTTCTATTCACTGTAATCCACACACTTCCTATATTGATCACATTATCAGTAGTAGTAATCACAGATATCATTACCAGCCAATTACACAAACACACATCTAAGCTAGGTAAACTATTCTCCAACATTATCTCTCATGATTCCTAATTTTGTAATGAAACTGATCATACTCGTGTCCAATTAAGTGTAGCTACATATTTTGATCTAGTAGGCTGAAATGCAAGTGTATTGAATTATGTAATAGGTAATTACTTACATATGCTGGTAACAAACCAGAATGAGGACAATTTGAGCATAATCTGTTTCTTATTCTATTTCAGAAATCATTAGAGAAAGTTAACTGCTTTAAAAAATACACTCAAACATGATTTTGGATCAAATACAATGAAAATAGATGGGCATGGTAGCACATGCCTGTAATCCCAGCACTTGTGAGGCTGAGACAGGAGAATTGCAGGTTTAAAGCCAGCCTTAGCAACTTGTGAGGCTCTCAGCAATTTAGTGAGACCCTGTTTATAATAATAATAATAATAATAATAATAATAATAATAATAATAATAATGCTAAATGTATAGCTCAGAGGTAGAACTTCCCAGGATTTAGTTACCAGTATCCCCCCCCCAAACACACACAAAATGAAATTTATTTCCTGCTCATATAAAAGGACTGGGTGGGACAAAGCTCTGGAGAAAGCTCTGTAGTCATCCAGGGACTGATCTGGATTTTTTACATATTCCAGACAAGACTTCCAAGGTCACTTGAAAGATTAATTTCAGGGAAAAAGAACATAGAGGAGCTAATAGGAAGTGTCTAAGGATTGACTCTGGCAGTGGGGGACATTCATATTCTATTCACTAAGTCTTCATCACATGACCTTGCCTACCTATCAGGAAGAAGTCACATGATCTTATCTACTTATTCTAGGAAGAAGAGGAAAACATGGATTTTGGTGAACAGTTAGCAATTTCTACCACAAGGACTCAAACACTGCTCCATTTTTCTATTAATGAATACTTTACTTGCCATAGCATTATTTGGAACTTCTATTAGACTTGCTTTGCCTTTTTTTTTTAACATTATGTCATATATCTTACCTATTTTGATTCATTAACATTTAACATTATGTTGGATATCTTACCTAGCTCCAAGTACTGCCTCTTAGATTTGCATATAGGAAGCAATTGAAAAATGGAGAATATGAAATCATATTTTATGTTTTTAAGCAAAAAAATTATGCTCATGTTAATGTCCTTATTTTCAGCAAATTAAATTGCAGATATATAGGTTAGAATAAAACATGTGGGGAGCTGAAGAGGATGTCTCCTTGTTGACTTCTATTATAGATGAAGATGAGGGGGCTGGAGAGATGAATTATTTACCTGATTATAGGGGGTGTCAGTGGTAGAGTCATATCCAGGCTTTTTCTCAAGTCCAAGACTATTTCCACAGCATTATTCGTTATGTATTTTATAGGCAGTCATATTGCTCACAAAGCATGTAATTAAATAATGTATATTCATTTATAGAGATGAAGTAAAACACAACAAATGGTAATCAATATAAGGCTATCACATCTACATCTACATGAAAATAAATCCAAATAACTTTTAAGATTTTCCAAACTTATTTTATCTGTAATAAGTCAGATACTCATTAAAATAAAAAATACATTACACATTTTTTAACAAAATAATAATGGCTTCTAAATAAATCTTCAACTCTAAAATTATGTAACTCATGGCATGTGGAAAGAGAAGGTATATAAATGATCATCACACTAATATTTAGAATGATAAGTCTAGGAGAAATGAACTACAGAATCTAAAATATTAAAAGTATGTTTTTTAAGGAAGACAAAATTATTATTTGTATAGTAAATTATGTTCTAATGGTAGGTGATAAACCTGTAAAAGCATAATTTAACTATATTATTGAGATGTTATACTAGTTAAAATATAAGGTTGCTTAGTTTTCTTTACAGCCTAATTTATTACTCTTTCTAAAAGAATGTATAGAGTAGAAGCAGCATAGGAACAGTTTCACAAATCTAGATGTAGTCTAAATCATACAAGCTTTCACATAATTTTCAAATTATGTGAAATTTGGAATTATCTCACCATTCTTATTTATACCACATATTCACCATGATTGATCTTGTACCATGTTAGACAAAAATGAATCATTAGAGTGATCTGCATTATTTATTTTAATTCAGAGAACAATGAAGCACAATCTTCATAATTGTTTTTTTCTTACAAATATTATAAACACAGCTATAAGCTAATATTCTCCTATAGAGTTATTTTTGCTTACTACATTAAGAATGAAATAATCTGGCAAACATTTTATAAATGAAGATGATTACAGACTTTGCTTCCTCCCTGTCCACTCCCACCACACAAAAATAAAAAATTCCATCTAATTTGGGGATGCTGAAAAGAACAGTGTGAAATGTAGACAAGAGGGATTGCAGGCTTTGGTTGCTTTCATATTTTCCTCTTCCTTGTGTTTAAAACGTCCACATTCATTTGATAATTGTCACTGTCTGTTCAGGTTGATATAAAAAAACATCTTAGATTGGGTAATTTATAGACAGTACATATTTTCACCCATAGTTCTGGAGGCTGATGAGGGCTTGCTCTGCTTCAGAGGTGGTGCTTAATCTCAATGAGGATGGAGCTCTCAGGACTGAATCATTTCCCAAAGTCCCCACCTCTTAATACTATCATGTGGGTATAAGATTCCAACATATGAATTTTAGGGAGACATCAATATTCAGATCATAGGAATAATCAAGGAAAAAGAAATTCAGCAAAATACATGATGTCACTGTGTGCAAAAGAGACATTGAGGCCAAGATCATCTTTTTAATGTGTTGTTCTTTCTATTGCTGTGATTCTGCAAGGATTTTATATGCAATTTGTTTGAGAACAGAGATGCATAAATCATTTGGGATCTTTTTCTGGGTGTGGTATTTTAAACTATACATGATATGTACTCAGATCATTTCCAAGAGCTACATTTTAATATTTCCTAAAGAATATGATATTGGTGCCTTGGTGACACAACATCCCTACTAAAAGGAAAAAAAGAACAAAGGGGAAAGATCATCTTTTTTAAAACAATGTGTGTACATAGAACTACATGAAAAGTAAAGGGAATGCATTTGAGTAATTGAAATTACATTGTAGCAATCCATTATTTTCTATTACATTTCACTTCTGAAGAGTGAAGTACAATACCTATGGTTGGTTTTCTTCAAATTCCATACTCATTTCCTTTTTAAAAATATGCATTTGTAATTTTTAAATTATGCATATATCAAAAGGCATTGGTATCCTAAGTAAGACTATATTTAAAAAGTAAGCAATTTTATTTTTGCAGTATTGGTTATGCTTTCTTTATACGGTGAAGAATCTTGCTTTCTGCCTTGTATTTGCATCAGTAAAATCCTCATTTTTGCATCATCTCATATATTTTCTGCATATAATCAACATTAACTTTCTTTTGCCTGTGCAGGGCTGGCTATTTGCCTCAGAATATCCCCCTGGAGATTATCAGATACCTGTCTGAGGAGAAGGATTTTCTTCCCTGGCATGCTGCCAGCCGAGCTCTTTATCCTCTTGATAAATTATTGGATCGCATGGAAAACTACAATGTCTTCAATGTAAAAATATATAATTTCTCCTTTCTGATTTTCAGAAAAATATACTACATTCTTGTTAAATACTATATACAATGGATCTTGAGTTATTTTAACTACTTATGCTAGTTTATGTTATCATTTTGTTCTGATTTTCTGTGCAATACTGGTGACAATTATTTGAAGTAGAAATATAATACAGGTTACCTTTTGTTCTGGCCTAAAAATGTCAATTAAGCTTAAGTGCTGTGGAATTTAAGAGAGAATATACATGGCAAATCCGTAAAGTTCAAATTCACTTTCTGAGAGTTAAAGGGCTCTGTGTTCACAAAGGACTTAACCTGGGTAGAGGGATCCCAAAGATCTTAATGGAATACAGACAGTTTCAATCAAGATTCTCAGCCATTATTTTTATCCAAAAGGGCATGGTGAATCCAATTCGCTTCCTTAATTAACAGGGATAAGATCAACATTGAGGCAAAGCCCATTCATAATTGGGTCCAAGGGGAAACAGGAGAGCAAACAACAGATAATCCAGATAGACATGAAAGCATGACAAATATCCTGAAATGTTACCTGGCCAGAGCTTCTAAGCCCAAAGCCCAGTAAACCAAGATTGCACTGCTGACATCACTTAATCTGGTTTAATAATCATTTTGAATATTATTAGGATTAAGTACTGCTAATGAGCCTTTCATTCTTAAATTTCTTATCACTGTGCTTTCTGTTACCTTCCTTCACTGCTTGCTTTACTTTAGACATTTTAAAAGCCTTTACTATGTTTTATAAAATTAGCCTGTGCCCTATGACATCCTGACTCTGCTAATTAACCTACATATTTGGAAGTCCTCAAAACTGGATGGCCCTGATATAACATCTGTTTATTAGAGTCATCTAAGTTGTTTGATGGCCATTAGATTTTCTTCCTTTTTTCATGTCCTAAGCCTTCAGAGAGAGAAGTAGCTTTATTAATATTTTTTAAAATGAGAATAATCCTGGCTTGACTATTCATTGTTATTAGTTTTGCCTAAGCTGTACCAACAAACATATAAAACAATGGGTCATTACAGTTATTGTATAATTTTTATCTGCTAGAGAAAGACTTATTATCCTTCTCTTTCTCCTTAACAATGAAAGAATATAATATAAAACATATAAAAGTAAAGTACTTTTTTGTATATATTTGCAATTTAGAAGTATATCATGTCAGATGCCTCATTTTTGGTAAAAGTTAAGAATTACTTTTACTGTAATTTCAGTGCTTTCATTTCTTTGACAAAATTCAAGGACCACATTAAGGGGAGGGAGAACTTCTCTTACACTGATATTGAAACTTAAGTATATCATTGATTGAATGGATTGTTGACTATGTAATAACATATCATTACAGGGATGCTTTCTGTGTATCTCAGCTTCAACAATGCTAGGCTGTTGGCTGGGTCAACATAGCGGCTTTGCCTTAAATATACTCTATTGACACAAAATGCAGGAGTAATAGATGCTCACTTTCGTAAAGTGTATCTACATTCATTTGTATATATGTATGCAGGGATGTCATTTTTAGTATTCCTCCTTTTCCTCATTTAGTTACAAAAATTGTCAGCTAAAATATTTAATAGTGAAAATTACTTAGTAATTCAGTAGGCAGAAAAAAGTAGATTTCTACCATTACAATAGCGTATCTTATCCTTATTTTCTATAACTGAAATATTAAGTTGAACAAAATTGTAATAGGGCATTTTAGCACCTGGAATTTTACTAATGTTTAAAAGTAGATACACTTTAAATATTTTAGTTTCATTATAGACTTTTAGTTAGAATGGGGAAGTTCGAAACTGACATTATCTTTATTTCTATCTCCATTTAGGAATATATTTTAAAACAAGTTGCAACAACTTACATCAAGCTTGGATGGCCAAAAAATAATTTTAATGGATCTCTTGTTCAAGCATCCTACCAACATGAGTACTGTTCTATATTTTATTCTTTTCTTTCCCCCCCGAGCTGTACAATAACATACTTCTAGTACCATTGTGACTTTAGCAGCATGAGACTACCTTTCTTTCATTCTGCATTTCACATTTCACTTTCCTGGGAGGACTGCTGCTGGGTAGCATAGTTTCCAAAGCCTGATAGTGAGAACAAAGGCATTTCCTTGCTATGTTTTAATTTGAAGTACAGGGAATGAAATTGACCAAATTATGTAATGTGCATTTACAAATATGTAACAATAAATTTCACTGTTGTATATAGTCATAATGCTCCAATCAAAAAATACTAAAAAAGAAAAACAAAAAAGATCTGCCTTCATTGTGCTATTGGGATGATAGCTGATGCCTTTCACTACAGAACTGTCTCCAGAAAAGACTTAGTATGTTTAAACTCCACTCTGCCTAATTGTCTTTTACTCAGCAGCACAGAATTTCCATATCTAAAAACTATTTCTTTGTGTGTTATAATTTAATTGTCTACTGTGTGTGAGTGTGTTGGGAAGTACTAGAGATGGAACCCAGGTGCATTCTACCTCTGACCTACAACCCCAGTCCTATTTTATTTTTTAGTTTGAAACAGGGTCTTGTTGAGACTGGCCTCAAATTTGCTATCCTGCTTTCTCAGCTTCCCAGGGATTGGAACTACAGACCTGTGCCACCATGCCCAGCCCTTACCTGCTACTTATGTGATGAATTGCCCTGACTTTCTTTGCAGATACTAATACTACTTTTTGATCCTTTTCCCACATGATGACATCTAGAGAGCTGCGTAGAGAGGTGATAATGCTGGCATGCAGTTTTGGTAACAAGCACTGTCACCAGCAGGCGTCCACACTCATTTCAGACTGGATTTCCAGCAATAGGAACAGGTAAGTGGGACCATGTTTTGGGTTTCTGATAATATTTAATGGTGCTTTCAGGTCTTGACGGATGCATTCCATTTATTAACTAGATAAAAAACAAGACAAGAAAAATGTACATCAAAATTTTGTTTCAGAGCCGGGCGTGGTGGCGCACGCTTGTAATCCCAGCATTCGGGAGGCTGAGACCGGAGGATCCCGGTTCGCGGCCAGCCTCAGCTACCTAGTGAGGCACTCCGCAACTTAGTGAGACTTGGTTTCAAAATAAAGAATAAAAAATAGGGCTGGGGGTGTAGCTCGGAGGTAGAATGCCCCTGAGTTCAATCCCCAGCACCACAAAAAAAAAAAAAAAAATTTTGTTTCAGATTCACAGCTTACAAAGGTGCAGCCTGAAAGCCCAGTACTCTTACCTCTGGAATGTGCATCCAGATTTAGCTTAACTTTCTCAATTTATGCCCTCATATTGGTAGCTCTGCCATCTCATAAGAACAAAATAATTAAATTCACTTGAAACTATTTAAGGTTCTCTATAAAGGTTGTGGTATTTATTCATAAAATAATTACCAGCATATGTTATAAACAAAATAGAATAACAAATGTTAACATTAAAGATCTAACACAAAAAAGGTTATGAAAAGATATCTTTACTCTTTCACTGACCCTTGACAATGACCTTAAACTTTTATCTTATCTTAGAATTTTATCATACATAATTTTCATATAAAATATGAGATTAAAATTATTTAATAGAATTCCATTTAAGAAAAAATATTGTACTAAATGTCACCTGTTAATGAAAAGAATACTGAATATTAACAATAATTAGATTTTAAAGATCAGTGGTCTTTTTACTATCTTGTTTTGAACCTTCTGAAGGTGTTTTTTTTTTTTTTTTTTTTTTTTATTTCCCAGAACTTTTATGTTTCTTTGTTTTTTACACTTTAGACAACTGTTACCATTTCTCTCCAGTTTCTGGCTTCCATGTTCAACTAGAGTCAGAGGTGAAGGAAGAAGAGGCATTAAGAGACAATATGTACGGAAAATGCTATTTTATATACATGCCATAGTGGGCTGTCCCTGACATGGAAGTGAGAATGACCTCATGGGCAACAAATAAAGAGACTCGTTCTGTATAAACAAAGAGAATCACAGGCAGTATAACTTACTTAGGGAGCAGATTGGTATTTGTCTTGTTAAATGTTGTTTAGATTTAAATTTAGTATCTCAGTAACACCAAATCAAAGGGTGACTATTCTGTTTTAAAGGTCTTTTAGGGAAATCTCTCCCTGCATTATTTAGTAATTTGTCATAACATCTCACCTTCTCTAGCACTTTCTTGTTTGCCCTTTAAGTTAATTGTTTCTGGTGTTATACTAAGTCAGGAAGCAAAATATTTTATCACTATCATCTGAGCATTGATCCATCATGTATGTGAAGACACTGATTCAATCTGTCATCAGTCTTCTTTAGAACTAAAGTGTCCTCATTTCTTAAACTATTACGGATGATTGTCCTTTGAGCTAAGTCTTCTAAGAACAATTATATTAGGCCTGAACATGTTATAAAGGCTTTTATTTTCTATTTTTACCACATTTTAAAATTCTAATACATATAGTTAGATCATGAATCCTAAACCAACAACCTAAAATTGAATTAAGTTTCATATCATATACACATAGGGGAAAAAAGAAGTATTAAGTAGAAATTTTAGACTCTACTTCCCATCTTTTATTTTTATATTGTTTGTTTTTATTTTTCTCAATACTCATGTGCCATTGTTAGAACTGATAATTGTTTTTTAAGCCCTTCATGAATTTATCATGTAAACATATTTTCTTACCATTTTATTAAAATTCACTACATCTTCATAATTTCTATAGAGAGCATTCAAGCCTTACATGAGGGTCTACACTTCAAAAATATATTTCTTGTGAAAATACTATGTTTGAAATTATTTAGCAATATTTAAACTATTCTCAGTATCAACTGGTCACTAGAAAGCAAAAAAAAAAGGTGATCTCAAAATTAATAGAGAATACGGTTCTATAAACAATTTTATATAAAGCAAGAACTACGCACAAGATATGGTGTGAACACAAACAAGGGAGGGATTATTATCTGGGAGGAATCTCGCTCTCATTCAAGTAGGACTTTGTTAGATGGAGGAGGCTGGACCAAAGGCAAGAATGAATATATTACAAACAAGTAAAATGAGTGGATGGGGATTCCAGGCAGAAGACACCTAAGTTGCCAGATAGTTTAATATGTGTAGTAATATTTGACTGGTAAACCTGAATAATCTGTAAGTTCCATAATTCCTTTATAAATAAAAGTCCATATATAAAGGGTCAGCTTATTTTGGTTTTGATAGCTTTGCCATTTATTTATGGTAAAATTGCTTCAGTTTAAACACTTTAAAATTCTATTATCATTTTTTTCATTCTTTTAATATTCTCTGCCTTGCTTGCTTTTGTAACGGGACAAGTAAATATGCTAAGTAAGTGAAACTAGCCCTGTCTATGTGAAGATTTAACCAAGCATATGAGATGCTCTACTGTCACAAGTGACCGCCTGCAGCAAGGGCACACGGTACCCACTGAGCTACCTGTGTGTGAAGACCAGAGGTTTAATCTGTGTTTTATGGATGACAACTTAATAATAAGACAATAATGCAATCCTGTAGTCAGTGCTGAGTTTAACTTTCTTAAATTAAGTCAAGGAAGAAAAGAACAAGTCTTCTTTATAAATGTGCCTGTAGCAATAGGCTAGTCAGCGTTTTGTTCGTTTTGTTTTTGACTGTTAGTTTAAGTAGAACCTTAGAAAGAGTCACCTGAAAAAAAATCACCTTAAAAGTAAAGGACACTAGAGGTATATAGTGGAAAGCATAATATATTTTGGGCAACATATAGTTATGCTAATAAGTCTAAAGAATAGTGAGTCATAGAAGTAGTGGGCATTAGGAATCTTTGGGGTGCTGTACTACTGTGCCATTGAATCTTGACATATTGGGGAGATGGGTATAATCAGAACCATTAGAATCTGGAAAGTGGAACAGATGTGAAAGGCGGTGCAGGGAAGGGTAATGGAACTAAAAAGCACAATGAATAACTAGAGACTGTAGCAGTAGAGAGAGAATTTTGAGCTTTACAGCAAATGATAAATTGAATGAGTCGACATCCTGATCCCTGTTAAAATATTCAAATGCTACAGTGTGTTGAATTGTAATGGTGATGTCATGCATAAAAATGGATTGAGCTACATTCAGGTCTTGTTATGCTGCAATTTGTAACCCAAGTTCAGTAGAATGACACATTTCAGAAAAGAGAGAAATTGCCAAGCGCTCAGCGGAGAACAATACCAATGATAAAAAAAAAAAAAGATCTTGAAAACATGAGCTCGGAAAGGAGTTTGTGAGACCTGCAAATTTCACTCTTTAAGAAAAAAAAAAAGCAAGACAACAAGACAGATAAGATGATAATCTTTTTTGTATGTATAAAAAGAATAATAAGGAGGATAACTTGGTTTCTTTCATTTATTAACACAAATAAACAAGGAATAATAGGCCTAAGTTTCACTGAGCAAAATATGGGGGGTATCTTATCATTGAAGATGAATTGCTATTTGAAAATCTCTGTTAAAACACTCTTAACAGTCTCATCAACTTAGCAAGGACTTTGGAAACTTAGACTTTATTTCAAAATAAAAAAAAAAAAATTAAGAAAAGGGCTGGGAGTGTGTAGCTCTAAGGTAGACTGCCCCTAGGTTCAATCATGAGCACCATAAAAACAAAACAAAACAAACTAACATTCTAGAGGTTACACAGTTGACTATTCAGAGAACATACTGTGGCATTATGGTATTTTCTCTAAGTAATAAATTTATACCAAAATAAAATGTGTGTCAACAATAGTATATTATTTCTTAAATACGATTAAAGGATACAACAAAAACTGTAAGCCAATTCAGAGTAAAGATTTAACATACTTAAAGATTTGATCAACAGATAGCAATATTCTTACCCTAATACATAAACTGAAGATTTCACTTGTATCTTCATTTTACTTAAAAAATACCTGAAACAACACAGTACCTTCTACATAGTAAATGTTTAATGAATTGAAGTCATTTGGAAGTTCACTTTATAATTGAAAAAAATTAAGACTATTCTACAATAAAAACCATAAGTAGAGGAGCCTCTCTGGAGATATGCAGCATGCATAATTCATAAACTCCACTACTCAAGCAATTAATCATAATGCTGCTAATACTATTGTCCTTAAAGATGGTCATAATCAAAACTATATTTGTTTTACTTTATTGATTGTTCATCACATTTTAGGCACCAAGTGCTTTTTTGCGTATAATCTCACCATTTTTATTTTCATTTTCGCCAAAAATGAATTTAAAACTTATAAAGGTTATATGCAGCTGGCCAAGATTATATGACAAGAGGTGGCAGAGCTAGGCTTCCATTTGCAGCCAGCCTATCTCCTATTCCTAACTGCCTGTGGTTTCTTGGTATATCAAATTGCCATTTATCAGTAATATACATTTTTTTTCAAAATTGTCAAAATAATAAAAAGCAAATACGTAAAAACTTCCTAACAGACTCTAAGTACACTCTTACGTACACTGCAGTGAGTGAGAGTAATACATTTATGCCCATGGGGCTGCATGGCATAAACCATGGTTCTTAAATGTGGACCCGAATCAGAATTGTTAGGTGGACCTGTTAAGTTTGTTGGACACCACTTCCAGAGTTTCTGACTCAGTAAGTACAGTAAGGCTAGGAATTTGTATTCATAACAAGTTTCCAGGGAATGCTGATACTGTTGGTCTGGGGACCACACTTTGGGAACCACTATTGTTTCTGTCTTCAGAGTCAGAAACACTTGAAAGCAAATTGAAGCTATTTCACTACACAACCTTGGGAAAGTCCCTTAGCTTCTTCATCTGAAAACAAAACAAAACAAACAAACAAAAAATCAATCATATTGTTAACCACACAGGTTATGAGAGCTAAATAAAATAATGTCTGTATAGCACCTTACCTTCATAGATAATCATAAAACATTATTCTTCAGAGCTGTCCTCTATTTTTTTTAGCTACCTCGGTGTAGTGGTGGTATGAATTTTGAATGAGATAAGCAGACACAGTATTACTTACTGAATACTTTCAAAGTTATGCCAAGCCTATACGTTTCAAGGCTTACAAGAGTGTGAAATATAAAATGAAATACTATACAGATTTTCAATTAGGAACAGTAGAACATTTTTTCTATTTCTATCACTTTAAGAAATACTGAGGTTAGGGATATAGCTCCTCTGTAGTAGAGTGCGTTCCTCTATGTGTGAGGTTCTGGGTTCAATCCCAGTAGGGAGGAAGGAAGGAAAGAAGGGAGGGAGGGAAAGAGGGAGGGGACAGATTATCTTGGCCTACAAATAAATATTTCTTTTTCTCTTCTTAGTCAGTTGCTATTTATTGTACATATTCCTTCATCAACTGTAGCTCATTTTATCTCATACTGAAAAGAGGTCCAGTAAGCCCTTTCCCTTATGTCTGATCTTTATCCATGGATGTTTGCTTTTCTCCTGTGAGAGCATAGAGAAGGAGGGACAAAGGGCTCTTCCCACTGCTGTCTGTTTATATCTAATTTAGTAACTTCACCTTTTCATGTTTTAGAGAAACTAAAACATAGATTCTAAATTATTGTCCACATTTGCAAAGTGCTGTGCTCCTACCTTTCCTCGGCTATTTACACTGCTTTTTCTATTCTTATTATAATTGTCCCATCCTAAAGGTTCATAGGCTAAAATTCTTATTCCAGTCAAACTTGCCAGACCAAGTTTTTTTTTTTTTTTCAAGAGGGAATGAACACAATAGGCAGTTTTCATGAGGTAATAGAAAACACAGGGATGCCCTGACCTCCAGTGACCTGGGGTTAGGAATTAGATTTTCCACCTAATTTTGTCATTGAGCAGGTGATAAAAATAATCCTCAGAATCAAATCCACGTTTCTAAAGTGAAGAGATTGCCCCCAAATCTCCAGTGCTTACATCAGCTCTCCTCGTCCAAATGTTCACTACTTATTGTGTGTGAATATAAACCATAACATTTTCCTATAATGGGTTCAATTATGACTACTCTTCTGACTACTTAGTTGAAGAGTATATGTTCATTTATTCATGCATTCAATAAATATACATTGAACAATTACTATGTGTTGGCTGCTCCCTTAGTGTTCATTCATTCAACTAATGGTAGCCCCTGTTACTGGGCAGCTGTTGGAATGCATGGTTTCTGTCTTCTTATGCCCTGGAGTTAATGGGGTGGTGGGTAAGAGGGAGATACAAATTGTTTGAAATTATTACACAAAACTGAAAATGAGACTCAGAAAAGTGCAACTAAAGAGATTTGTGGTATTCTGAAAAATTATCATACAGGAATTTGATCAGTGCAAGGATATTAGGAAAAAATATCCGGTCCTGAGAGCTAGTAGTGGAAATGGAGATATTTGAACATTATTGAGGAAGGTAGAATTACAAGAGTTAAGGATTGCATTTTTTTTAGTAAAACAAAGGAAGGCATAAAAAGCAATTCACTAAAATAATTCAATAGGGCTCAATCTATATACATGTACACCTCCTAAAATAATATGTTTATGCTGACATCTAAAATTTTCCATAATGCATCTTAATAATTGTAAGGTTTAATTTCTAGTATACTGTTAAGAGACATTTTAAAGTCAAATCCTTTCAGGTCCTCTAAATGCATCTAGTGAAATCTAAACAACACAGGTAATTTTTTAACTTATCATTAGCTATTTTAAAATATATGACTGGGCGTAGTAGTGTACATCTATAATCCCAGTACTTGGGAGGCAGAGAAACGAGGATCACAGGTTCTAGGATAGCTTCAGCAACTTTACAAGACTCTGTTTCAAAACAAAAAATGAAAAGGGATGGGGGCCTAGCTCAGAGGTGGAATTGGCTTCAATCCCCAGTACCAAATTAAATAAAATAAGTAAAACTGTGATTAAGTCCTTATTTAATAGTTACAGATTTTATATCACTCTTCCTTCTTTACAAAACTTGTATTCTAGTATAATGCTGCTTGGAAATCTTTTATTCATCACCATATGATAACTCTCTGCAAAAACAAAACCCCTAAACAACAACAAAAGAACTACACATACATTTATAAGAAAATCACTTTTTCATGTCATCACAAAATCTTGTGTTAATTTTTCTAAATTGAGTTATTATTAAAATTGTTAAGTTGAAAAATCATTTCCAAACATAAAAATAAAAATTGTTAAATATGAAAGTAAAAAAAGAGTTCACATATTCACATGTAAATATTACTCATTGCTAGAATGTACAAAATTTCACCATCAATTTTATTCCTATTTTATGTTAATGTGCTGAAAATATATACATAAAATAAGTAGATGGGGATAGAAGTTGTTTTGTTATAGCAGTGTGACATAATTCTTAACAATGTTTCCAAGTTTTGTGTTAAATATTTCATAGTAATCAGTTACCATTTTTTTTTAATAAACAAGGAGATATTTTTTAACCCAGGTTAAGGTTCCGCTTGAGTGGCAGTGGAACCCCGAACCTGGGTTCCTTCAGCCTTATATAGAGGTGTACAGAGGCAGGGAAACTTTTCGCACAGGTGGGAAATGTAACACAGAGAAGGCATGGGGATTGGTGGAGCCCTGTTACCTGGAAAGGAGGGGGCTGTCCCGTTTCTGGAAGAGAGGGGGCTGTCAACACCCTACACTGCCCCCTTTTTCTTTGGTTTATATGAGGAACCCTCCTCATATACTATATACAGGGTTGGGCAAAGTTTGATACTGTTGTCTGAGGACAGTGAGTTGCGCTGTAGTATGCAAGGCCCAAATGTGCAGTGGCCCTAATACCAAAGTCCACAAAGATGATGTCAACGAAGTGCAGCACAACTTCCTAGCCATCAGCGTGGGCTTCAAGGGGTTGTCAGGGTTGGCTGTCACTGCCCACTCCATTTGACTTTCTCGATGTCCTTCTCACTGACCTTCCGGATCTGGGAGTGATGTATTCAGAGTCCTATGCCATCCACCTTTAGGGCAGTTGGGGTAACAAGGACAACCACATAAGGCCCTTTCCATCTAGCCTCTAATGTCTTATGGTGATGCCACTTGAGGAAAATGGAATAGCAAAGGGGGTACTGGCTCAGACCCTGGGACCTTGGAAACAACCAGTAGCCTAACTATCAAAAAACTGGATCCAGTAGCAGCAGGATGGCCTCCATGCTTCCAAATGATAGCGGCTACTGCCTTATTGGTTAAGGATGAACCATAACAACCCCACATGCCATTGAGGGGATTCTAAAGCAGCCCCTGAACCGGGGGATAACCAATGCCCGGCTGGCCCATTACCAAGACTCCTGCTAGATGTTCCCCACATACTCTTTCAAACCTTGTCAATTTAAATCCAGCTACTTTACTGCCTATCCCAGAGGCTGAGGCTCCAGTGCATGACTGAAGTCTTTGCAGAAGTGACTTCAATCTGAAGGGACTTAAGAGACCAGCCCCTGAACCAGAGTGATTACGTGTGGTTCATGGATGGGAGCAGTTTTATGCAAAACGGACAAAGGTGTGCTGGGGCAGTAGTGGTGGACAACAAGGGCAAGGTAATATGGGCCGACAGTCTACCAAAGGGCACTTCAGCACAGAGGGCGGAGTTAATTGCATTAACTCAGGCCTTGAAGTGGGCTGAAAATAAGCAACTGACTGAGAACGATGTTTCATGAAGGCAGAAGGAAAAGAAATCAGGTATAAGTTAGAGATCCTGGACCTCTTGGCAGCTGTAGAGAAGCCAAAAGAGGTAGCTATGATCCATATCCCAGGCCATAAAAAAGAGGATAGCCCAGAGGCAAGAGACAACTGGGTAGCCACTGAAGCAGCACGGATAGCTGCTATGGCAACAGAAAATTTTGAAACCCCCTATGTTATAACTGCACAACTGCCTATGCCGGGGTAAATCCCTTGCCACCCTCGCCCAAGTATTCCCAAGAAGAGGTTTCTGGAAAGCAAGTAATTTAAAAATTCAAAAACTCATTCCCTAAACATTAACACCAATATTTAGAACTTTCTCCATGCCACTGCAATATAATTACTCTTAGAAAATAAAATGAGTGAGAATTATGGTTTTCTCCTAGAAGGTGGGGGCAAGTAGACTGGCTTTTATGCAAAGAAAAGTTTCCATAAGGAAGCTTAGGACTTTGGAACTTCATTCCCATAACACCCATATCCTTGGGTAATCTTTGAAAAGCCCTCTTTTACTCATTAAGGTACAAATACCTCACTAGTATATGGTAGAAACTGAAAGAATAATAAGTAAAGGAGATTACCCAAGCAGAGAATATGCATAAAGAGAGAGACTTGAGACTAAAAATAAAGGCATTACAACATTGAGTAGCTGGGTATAGCCCAGTTATAAGTTGTGGCTTTTGAACCTTAACATTTTACAGGGTACTCTAAAATTGTCATTTTATTTTTTCTACCAATGTTCATAAATTTCTTTTCATTTATTTTAGATCATTTCCATTAAAAATTCAAAGACCTTCACCTATTATTTAAAGATAGAGGTATATCTATAGATACAGTGGTATATATTCTAAGAATTTGTGACTGAAATTAATTGTTATACATATTTCAAAGATCCTTATACAAATGTTAATTTTATTTTTACTAATTTCCTTTTAAAACACACTACTTGTACTCTATTTTGTTTTATTTACTAGTCAACTAATACTGCTTTTTACAAGTCATGTATCTCTTTACCTCCTACTGTCTTCTTACAAAGAAACTTTTTCTCCAGAATATGAGATTATTTAATTTTTAATTTCTAAGGGTCTATGATATGGTTATATTCTTCATGGATTATGTTAAGTAGCTTAAAACTGAGCTGTAAACTATCTTTTTTTTTTTTTTTGCAACTGAAGTAGTGTAGCATCAGACACTAATTCTTTTCTGCTAATCTCTGTTTCACACTTTGCACAGTATGGGATACTTGTAATAGAGAGCTTCATGCACTCCTCCTTACTTACCCTGTGTGCAAAGCAAATTCCACTTGAAACATTCTTCATAATAGGCCCATTAAGGTGAAGGGAAAAATAGAGTGAATCACCTACCTGAATATTTATATGCAGGTTTAAAAATCACTGTTAGCTAGCTTTTCCTGGTGCAAACATGGGACACTTTTTTTTTTTTTTCTACTTAGGTTATTTGCCTAGACGAGCCACCATGCCAGACTCCTTATTAACAATTTAACTCTCAGAAGATTTAAGATGAAGAAGCAAAGTCTTTAACATACTGTCTCCCTCATTGTGACAGCTGTAGTATTGCAGGTCCAGTGTCACCAGTCTATATTTGAGCAATGGCATATCTGTTAATAGTCAACTTGATTTTTAACTTTTAGCTTTATTTCTAAAACAAAGTATTTTTGCATTATTTTTCCATAGTCCTAAGTCTATTTATTTAACCTGTATATTAATTAAAACTCTTTCAGTGCTTGATTCAGATGTCAAACATATCTTGAGTTTCATGTCATGCCATACTACTAAAGACACCAGGTATCCTATGGTGAGCAAAACATATGGCTCCTGCCTTACCATATAATGGGGTTCACTGGCACCAATTAGTTATCATACAAATAATGTAAGATTTTAACTATAATGAGAACCCAGATGGAAGGTGTGCAAAAATGGATCAACTTGAGCTGTAGGTGAGGGTGACCTTCCTGCACAGCTGTATCTGACCTGAGGTCTACAAGGGAGATACATGCTCACTAGGCTGAAAAGAAAAGGAAGCCTTAAGTGTGTAAAAATAGTCCTCATCATCTTTCTCAAATTAGATTCTTTGAACTTTCAAAAAGTTTAGCTGATTGGGCAGAATCTGTACTGGCACAAGAACATACTCTAAAAGTTTTATAAAATAAATTTTTTTCAGTTAATCTGTTTGTTTTGGTTTTATTTGCTGAGCAGAGCGAAATTTCTCAGTTAATTGATTAGGCTCTTCAAAGCTTTAGGGGATCTCTCATCTAAACTTAGAGGACATTACCAAACAAGCATTTTGTAAAAGCTATGTAGGCAGAAGAAAAAGAATATATGGAATGTAATGGGTGTGCTATTGTGAATTCCTTTGTCAAACTGAAAATCTTTTTTTATAGGCAGTAATCTCTACCTGACTTACCCTTTGTGTAAGTGTAGGTTTTCATATATTAAAATTACTTAAATAGTGGCTAAACCTAAATATAGAAAATTACTTTTTAAGTCTTCTTTTCCCTACATTTCTCTGGAATCACGCTACAAGTGCCACTTTTCCTTGCTATTTTGAAAATTTAATATATGTCAACTTAATTGAATCTATCTTGGGATAAATATTTGACTGAGTGACATGATGGACTAACTAGCTGTATTTGGGAGGTTGGTACTGGGGATTGAACCTAGAACCATTCCACCTTTGAGTGGAATACCTCAAGCCCTTTTGATCTTTTATTTTGAAACAGTTGCTGAGGATCCCATTAATTTACTGAGGCTAGCCATGAACTTGCAATCTTACTGTCTCAGCCTCTCGAGTACTGGGATTATAAGCATTCACTATCATGCCTGGCTCTAGATGTATTTTTTAATTTATGTCTTTAGTGTAGCAGAGACTTTAATTGCCTCTAGAGCAAATATGACTATAGAAAGTACATATTTCTATCCATTTTCTCATAGTCACATTCCATTTTTAAGCTAAATGCATTAATGATTTTACATTCTAGTTTAAAATACAGAGATAATCATCTCTTTGTTTTTCTTATCCCAGCACTGTGGGCTTTTTCATGACTTTTTACTTTTTAAATTTTATTAACCATGTACAGAGGCAAATGATCAATAATATTTTTCAAGGTATTTTAATTTGTACAGAAATATGCTTTTTGAAGATGGTTTGATTTAGGTTTTTTTCTTTACATTATAATTGGTTTTCCCCATTTCTTCCAATAGTGATTTTCTTATTGTGCCAGCATTGTTTGCCTAATATTACATTGATGTCAAGCATAACACTATTGAACTTTTGTGTCATCTATGAAAAGATACGACTATTGATTCATTATAGAGTAACACTATTTAAAAAGCCTGATTATCATACCACAGAACAAGAGTGATGAGAATATAGATTTACTTGGGCAACTCAGCAGGCAATACTGATTAAATTTATAGTAATAATCATCATTATTTACTAAGCTAAATCTGAATAGCCAACGAAAATATTTGTAGCTTCTAAAACATTCTTACTTGCAGCCAGTAGATTATATTGACAAGTTCAGATATATCGAATATAAGGCTCATTACAGTGACTGTCAATCAGTATAAAGAAGAAATTTCCTCCATATTTTCTTAATATAAACATTGCTATTATCACTAAGGAGATTCCTCAACAACTTCAATATTCTCCTTTTGTTTAATTTTTCCACTTGAACTCATAGAACTCTCTCTAATCACATAATTCACTGTATCTTTGTAAGAGAATAGAAGACACAGGAGGTAATTCATGTAAAGATGCAGGGAGAGGAGTGATGCCTCTGCATTTAAGGAACATCACAGGTTGCAGGAGGCACCAGACTTGGAGAAAGAAATGGGGTGGATTCTCTCTCTGAGCCCCCAGAAGTTATCACCCATGATTGATTTCAAGACTTCTGCCATTAGGCCTTTAAGAGAATAGAGTCTCTTTTTATCAACCAAGTTTGTTTATGATAATCTGTTATGGCAGCTCTACAAAGCCCTCAGTCTGTGCCTTATATTTAAACTTGGTTTATATTCATTATTTTGTAGTGTTTTTCTTTGGCGGAATCTCAAAGAGATAATGTAAGTTAAACTTTTAACTTTAACTTCATCCTATAGTTACTTAAGGGTGTCATAAAGTAAATGATGAATAAAAAATACCAAGAGTACAGCTCTTTCTTTTTGCTCACAAAATGCAGATAATATATCTATCAATTATCATAACATCTTTTTAATTGTGTTGGGGAAAATACAATAGTCATCTATGGTGTAAAGATAAAATAAAGTGCAGAAATTTCCCTAAAATTCACAACAACAAAAAAATCATATTCATTTTTAGGATTTCTTCACTTCTAGATACTTAGTTTCCATTTTGTTTGTTTGTTTGTTTTTTTTTCTTTTGACTCACTAGAGATTTTTTCCATAATTAAAAAATAAAAAAGAAGCCGGGTGTGGTGGCTCACGCTTGTAATCCCAGCATTTGGGAGGCTGAGACCGGAGGATCCGGGTTCGCGGCCAGCCTCAGCTACCTAGTGAGGCACTCCGCAACTTAGTGAGACTCGGTTTCAAAATAAAGAATAAAAAATAGGGCTGGGGGTATAGCTCGGAGGTAGAATGCCCCTGAGTTCAATCCCCAGTACCGCAAAAAAATAAATAAATAAATAAAAATAAAAAAGATATATTGAAGTGACTTCTACTTAATTTTCATACATAAACAAACCTTGCTTATTTTATCCTGAAACCCAGTACAGACAGAAGGTACATACTGGTTTTTCAATGTTTCAGGCAGGCAGGGATCTATGGAATACCTGCCAGTTACATGGTTGCATGCACACAGATACTTTACATATTTTATTTACTTCACAGAATAATGAACTGATGTATTTCCACAGTTGCATCATCTCCCAATTCAAAATGTGCCTTGTTGCCTAATTTGTAACTTTTCCTTCCGCTCAAGCCATTCTCCTTTTTCTCCAGAATCCAGGTTGTTTTCCGTAGTTTTTTGTTACTTCATACAACATAACTAGATTTTCACAACTTTTTAAATGAGTGTTCTTCATCAAATTTAATTGTATGAATCTTTATTCATTAAAATACATAGGTATATGAGATTTATCACACATTTTTCTGCTTTTCATCTGAAAAGATAACAGGAAGCCTGGCATGGTGGTGCAGTTTTGTAATCCCAGTATTTGAGAGGCTCAGGCGAGAGGATTGCAGGTTCGCAGCCAGCCTCAGCTACTTAGTGAGGCCTTTCAAATCTTAGTGAGACCATTTAAAAATAAAGAATAAAAAATAGAATTGGGGGTGTAGCTCGGAGGTCTGAGTTCAATCCTAGTACCACAAAATAAATAAATAAAAAAAAAAACCCAGGAAGGTCAAAGTATATTTCAGCGAAGACATAGAACATCTTAGATTCTATGTGCATCAGAGTATGTCTCTATTTATAAAAGTGAAGCATTTTCTTATGTGACAAATTGATCAACTAAGTCTGGAAAAATCCAAGAATTATATTTTGGGCAATAAACATACATACATATGGACACATAAACAGTGAAATTTGCTTTGGTGAAAGTAAAATCTATTCTTGGCTGGGGGCCTTTTAAGTGAGAAAAGTATATTACTCATCCCCTTCTCATGACAGCTTAGTGATTATGCCCAAAAGAAATTATATTGTGAGAGTCAACTCTTCACAAGCTAGAGAATCAGGCTTGTTAACCTCAGTGACCTTGATAGTGCATTAGAGATGATGGTAAACTGCTTTTGCACCAATCCTTCATATTTATGGAAGAAGTACTTTGATGCATATAATAAATCAGTGTAATTTTTCAACCTTTGTATGAGGAATACAAAAGATGATGACTATTGCCATAAATTATTCCCAGGCAACAAATGTTATTTGTTGAGGTGGAGCCCGATATAATCCGGTGGAATGTTCGTTCATAGACACTCTGGCCTGGGTCACAATTTTAATAACAGCGCTTATCTTTCTATTGTAACTGATGTGTCATTTCCATCATTTATCTTTCATCTTAACAGTTATGCTAAAGTACTGCTTCCTAATTATTGTGATCCAGACAACATCATTATTTTTTTTGATCTATGTAGTCTTCCTGTTGTAGCAAACACTTGGATTTACAGGGTCCTGACCACAGCTGAGTGAGGAAGCAGCTCACACACTCAGTCATCATAGAGCACAAGAGTTCAAGAGCCACGGACGGGAGGCAGGTGATTATCAGGAAACACTTTATCTCATTTTAACAAAGGCATCCATAAACAGGGCAATTTATCAGCCATTTCATGACTTCCGCTACAACTATATCCCTCTTCAATTTTAAATTATGTTGTGCTGTTACAGTTACATTAGCATCTTGCTGCTCACTGGTTGAGAGTGAGTCTTCATAGATATCTTAATTTTTCTGTTCTTTTTTATAAATGTTTTTTTTTTATTTTTTTAGCTCTTGTGGGTATAATTGATTCTGAACATCTTGCAAGAGAGTTATAAAGGTTTTAAGTTGTGAAATGTTAGATGTTATTGTTCTAGGCTTTTTAATAGGATGATTAAAGAAAGTTTTAGACAAGTCATAAGTTCTCCAATGATTTACTTTTTTCTCCTTTCCCTCTTTGTGGGTCTTTGTTACTATTGTCTTTGTCATTTACACTGAGTGCTTGGCCTTTCTGTACATTTCCTACTTGTATCCCTTCTGTCTTTCTACTGTTTCTGTGATGTCTCGTTTTTGTCATTTTTTTATATTGCCTGGATCACTCTGTTTCTTATGTTTTTGTGTGTTGGCCATTACTTTATAAAATGGTCTTATTGCCCAGATACTTAACTCTCATCTTTCCTCTCCCCCACCACCCACTTGTATAACTAATAGAATAATACCTACTCTATATATGGCCCTTATACATTTCAAAAATAATTTCAAATGTGTGATTCCAACTGAAAGTGAGTGTCCCTTTCAAATAAAATTCACTTTATTTTTTAAAGACACTTAAAAGGACTATAGTCATCTTGAAACATAATCTTTTGATGTATTCAGGATGTTAAGAGCTAAAACCATACCACCAGCAGCAATTCTCTTTATTTTCATATGGAAAGAGCAGTGTATTCTACTTTGAAACATGCAAAATTAAAATTTCAAGAAGTATTGGACATCCTCCATAACATAGTCAAATACTTTTACATATATGTGTTTTATTCTCCACTGGGTTTCTCCAGCCTTGTTCTTTGAGGTCCAAAGGGCCATGCCAAATGTTCTTCCTTTGTTCTGAGGCTTTAGTATTCCTTTTTGTTATACTTAAGTTCAGAAAGGATGAGCAAAGGCTGGCCACAAGTGAAGGAACTCTTCAGAACCAGAGCTATGTTAGCTGCAGCATGAAAAGTGCTTCTTTCCTGGCATTGTTGACCAGGAACCATACCACCACTTGCTGCCTGCACACTCTAAATGGAATTCTATTCCCTCTGCTGGAGACATTGAAGAGATACCTCGAAATAATATCCTTTTCAGATGCTAGGATTATATGATTTCTGAAGCATCATATCTGATTTACAAGTATACCAGGAAAGTTAGGTGGGATCATAAAAGTATGGCTTATTTCAATGCATTAAATTTTTATGGTATCTTTATTATTACTCATTTGGGAAAGATAGGAATATGTTTGTTATTTTATCCTAATAATAATAACAATAAAAGTAACGAAGGGGAGGAGGGCCATTTTCACATATTGAGACAATTACCTACATTCCCTGCACTGGTCTGTCTGTGCACACCATGTAGATAAAGCCCATGTTGAGCTCTTAATATGCATCAGGCATTGCACAAAACCCTGGACACAGATGATCTCATTTACTTGTTGCCCCATAAGGAATTATTATCCCCATTTTCCAGATGAGTAAATTGACATGTAGACACAAAGTCACACATTCCTTCTAAGCAGCTTTATGTTTTATGCAAAATTACTTTCTGAACACTCGACAAGGGGCTGAAAAATGGAGACAGAAGGGGATAGAGTTAGGAGACACTTATGAACAAGGTCAACCTTTGTATATTCAGGTTATTTTTCAAGTTGATGAAGTAAAGTCACAGATTGCCCTGGAAGAGGGAAGAGTGCAAGTACTTTTAAGGAAAAACAAGATTTAGGTATTAGCAAGAAAGCTTCAACCAAAGCTTTTAATTTTCAGTGAGAGTAGCCAAATGATCTTTCAAATGAATGAATTAATTGTAAATTAATTAAAATTAATTAAATGTTAGGCTCTACTATATCAATGGCATGTGTAATGCCACTGAAAGAAAGAGGGGTTCTTAAAACAGCTTGCAGTTTGAGCAATATTTTTCATTGTCTTTGAAAATAATTAAATCCACTTTTCAATGTTAATACAATCACTAATGAAAAGAATCTTGTACTAACAGAGCAAGAAGGGACTTTAGAACTCATGTACTTTAGCCCCGTCCAATTAGTATGAAAAATAAAACCCAAAGCAATGACCTTGACTTGCCCAGACCTGGAGGCAGTTACTGACCAAATTAGTTCTACTGAGAACCTGCTTAGAAATAGACCCATGTTTTGATTAAGTATCAAAAATTTTACTTTAAAATATTGTAGCTTTTTTCTTTTGGCAAGTATAATTTTTCTCTGGATGATATTTTAAATTTGTCATCAGAACCATGTCTGTATATTATTGCATAACATTTATGTTGTGGATGTGCTTCACTCTAATAGCCATAGAATCTTATCTTTACAAATAAAATTGTATATTTACTTATTTTCAAAGTAATAGTAAAGGTTATTAAATTACTAAACTTGAAATATATGAGTTAGCAAAATGAATAGTTACCTATAATGCCCAGACTCTGAGGCAAATGTTATTATCTTCTTGTTTACCCTTTCAGTCTTTTTCTCTTAAGCATATACATAGTATGTTATTTTTATATCTTAACACAGCAGAATGTGGTGGCACACACCTATAATCCCAGTACTTGAGAGGCTGAGACTGGAGGATTGCAAGTTCATAGCCAGCCTCAGCAATTTTAAATGGAGACTCTTGGCAACCTAATAAGACCCTGTTCCAAAACAACAACAACAACAAAAAGGGCTATGTGTGTAGTTCAGTGGTAGAATGTCCCTAAATTCAATCCTTAGTGACCTCCCCACACAAATTAACTAATACACAGAAATCAAAACACATTGCTGTTATGCATTTTACAAATTTATATATGTATTATAATCTATCTTTAATAATATACTTTATTCTATGATCAAATATTAATATAATCTATGATAGTAGTCTCAGTTGTTCTCTTAGTCAACATTTTCACTGATATATTGGAAGAAAATCTAACCATAAAATATAGAGGAAGGAAGATTTATTTGCTCACAGAATTTTGGAGATTCTGGGTTCAGTCCATGTGAGACTGTGGTCTGTGGGGTTCATGGCATGGCAGCAGAAAGCAGAGAGAGGGAGAGAGCAAGGGCTCTGCCCTCACAGCATGGAGGCCAGAACCAAGAGAGCAAGCAAACAAGGGAATTCAGAGACAAAAACACAGTCCCTCGGGCCACATCCCCAGGGACTCACCTTCTCCAGCTACACCCGATCTGCCTAGATTATTACCCAATAAACCTACCACAACCTATTTACACATTGACGATATTTCAACCCTTAGGATGTAATTCAACTCTGAACATTAATACATGAGCTCTTCAGGGGGGCCTCTTACATTCAACCATAACAGTTGCCATTTGTACCATAACTTCAGACCTTATTGTTGATATCATGGATGAGTCAAGATTTTTTTATGTTAAAAAGTAATATAGCAATGAAAACTTTCATAGAAAAATTTTTTGGAAATTTTCTTAATTATTTATCATGATTTATCAATCCACTTCATAATTTTTACTTATTAACTGAAGTCCCAACTTGCTATGATTTAGTCTCATTTCGCCAATGTTATGGGCTGAATGTTGTGTTGCCCTAAACTTCATCTGTTGATATCCTAACCTCCAATTTGATTAGGAGATACCTTCTTAAATGGAATTGATGCTCTTATTAAAAAATGATCTTAGGGAGCTCTCCAGTATTCTTTCTGCCATATGGGGATAAAATGGGAAGTCTACAGTCTTAACTGTACCTGTGAAGAGGATCCTCACCCAAACCTGACCTTGATGGTACCCTGGTCTCTGACTTTCAGACTCCATAATTGTGAGAAATGACTTTCTGTTGTTCATAAGTCACCCAGCTTATGGGACTTTGTCATAGTAGTTCCAACTGACTAAGACTCTATCATTATTTTTTTATCTCAGGAAAAAGAAAAAATATGACCAAACAAACAAAAGGAAACTTCCCCAAGATATGCTTATCTTTATTTTTCAACTTGCTTAATTTTTTAACATCTACCTCCAGAGCATTCGTTTTCAGGCACTTTCTTTTAGCAAGATAAAAATAAATATGCCACTGAAATATAAAAATAAATTATTTTCAAATGATATACTGAACTTCTGTGTTTTCAAAACTTTTATCATACAAATGAATTCTGTCATAATCCTATTGAAAATGAGAATGGAATAAAAACTGTAGTACAAGTTACACTAATTAGGTAATAATTCTGCAGTGTTACTACTCTAAGAAAGATAAAGGCATTTTATTTTGGCTAAGCATTACCCCATTCATCTTGCATGAAGGTAGCTAGGAGAGACCAGTTCACTGTTTATATATTTATACTATACAGAAAAGAAAAGCACACTTTCCTTCGCAGATGATAAAATTCCATTAAAAGATTTACTTTGGAGGCGGCAGTTAAAGAGAAATGACCATGGGGATATTCACATCTTCGTAAACAATTTTCTTTTTCACTAGGAGGGTCTCTCTCTCTGTAATCCTGATACCAAGCTGTCTCCCAGGACTCATTTGTACTGTTCATAACTATGGGTTCTTAGCTCATGCTTTACAAACAAATGAGCTTTTTCATTTGTACCTAATGACTTTGGTTTATAGAAAGAGATCTTAAACTGTCCCCAGAGCAATCATTCTGCTAAAATGTTATTAGAACATCTTTACAAATTTAGCAACAAAAGGGGGTTTCATTAACAATGGAAGTCATCGGGAATTGAGGGCCCTTGGTATATTCAGTGCTTACCAATCTTGTTTTATTTTCAGTGATGAGGAAAAATGATCTTGTGAACTGTACATTGATTCTTTACCTGGTGGATGGGTAAGGAAGATGAGGAATTGATGGGGTGGGAAGAGATACTAGAAAATTGTGGCAATATTCTTGGGCTAATCAGTTGTTTTTGCTCTCGAAGGAGCCATATAAACCCTGCAATTATACTTCCCAATATTTGCTAATAGAGCCATTTATTTCCTGAGATTTGGTGGTTTCTCTCTGAGACTGAGGATTATCTTTCAGTGTGCCATCAAAAGTTTTCAGATTGCTGGGCGTGGTGGCGAAAGTTTGTAATCCCACTACTTGGGAGACTGAGACAGGATGATCGCAGGTTTGTGGCCAGCCTCAGCTACTTAGTGAGGCCCTCCACAACTTAGTGAAACCTTGTTTCAAAATAAAGAATAAAAAATGGGCCTAGGGGTTTAGCTTAGAGGCTGAATGCTCCTGGGTTCAATCCTCAGTACCACCAAAAAAAAAAAAAAAAAAAAAAAAAAAAA
>PVLC010000110.1:0-40596 GCA_004027655.1 Graphiurus murinus | reverse complement strand
AGACCTCCTCCTTATTCTAGGCAGCTTTGCCTTCCAAGGTCTGCCCAGGACAGTTGTGCTAGATCTCTTCAGAGTGTTGGTAATTTTATCCAGTATTGCTGGATTTCTTTCCATTGCCCAGTATATGACCAGATTGCCTTATGGTAGCTTTTTATATATATTGCTAACCTATGTCCTTTTCAGTCATCCAGAGAGCCTATTTTAGCAATACCAACTCAGTGCTGATGAACATAACAGATACTTATTGTTGGAAATTCAGTCTTTCCATCATGAAGTATTTCTCAAAGATGACTGATTAAACTCTTTTTTTTAAGAGTTAAAAAGAAGCTAGAGGTCCAGCTCAATTTTCAGATAATTTTATGTTGAAAATATTGATAGTACTCTTCAGTTCATTAGTTAGACCTGAAACTTGGGAATGGTACTCTCTTAAAGAATATGCTAATTTTGGAGTAATGTCAGCAAGATGCTGCAGTAGGAAGCTCTTGACCTCCCAATTCCCACACACAACTACATCAATCCATCAAAAATTTATGGACATGTTTGCTTTGTAAATCTTCTAGAAACTAATTGAAAGACTCATGAACCCTTGGTGGGAATATAGAACCAGACTCATCAAAACCAGTAGGGAAATTCAGGATATACATTCACCAGAATCTCTACCCCTGGCATAAAGTCATATGATCATGAAGAGACCTCCACCTTTCCCCATGGGAGAAAATAGTTGGTCCATGCGTGCAGAACCATAAGTTTACCTAGGGGGAGCCCCAAAATACTAGTTTGTGTCTTGTCTATCCTGGTGCTCTAAAGAGTCTTACACAGTCTATTGACCAGAGGGAGAATAGAGACAGCAGCTTGTACTCTTGACATTATAGACTCTTCCTTTGCTCAGCATACAGTGAGTAGATAAAAGGTCCCAATCCTCTGCTACTTCCTAGGAAGGGAAACATTTCATCCATATATCTAGTACCCCAATTTCTCCAAGACTGCTCAAAATTCTAGCATCTGCTTTACCAGTTTTGGAGCTCTGACAGGTCTGACACACTCAAGCCAGCTGGAGGTCAGAGACAGCAGTTTGGCCTAGAAGATATCATAAATCTGTCCTACTACTCAGCACAGAGCAAATGGGGAGGAGGGATTCCAGCTTATCTTCCTCCTGGGGATGGAAAGAGCTTATCTGTACCCAATTTCTCTATGGTTTTACAAAGAACTAGTATTTGACTTAGCTGTCTTGGAGTTCTAATGGGCCTTTGCAATCTATCCACTTAGGGGAGAACAGAGACAGTGAGTTGGACTGTTAGACACTATGGTTCCTCCCATAACTCAGCACAGAGTAAGCAAACAAAAACCACAGCTGCCTGCTTCTATTTGGGAAATAAAAAGTTTAAAAATGCCCCCCACAACCTCTGACTAGGCCAATTGGCAGTGGTCTTCTATATGAGCCTAGTTTTCAGATATCAAGACAAAGAGTAAAGGAATAATAAGGAATCAAGCAAAGGTGTTTGAAATGAAGGGATATGATAAAATCTCTAGAAACAGATCCTAATGAAACAGAGTTATATGGTTCACCTGGAAGAGATTACAAAGAAGCTGCCATAAAGATTCTTACACTGAAGTTAAGAGAAAAAGTAAGAGTAAGTAAGGAAAAAGTTAAAATTTCTATAGAGACAAAAAACAACAAAACAAAACACACATTTAAAAATTACCAAACAGATTACAGAACTGTAAAATGGAAAACTGAACTAGAAAATTCATTAGAGGGGTTCAACAGCAAATCAGATCATGCAGAAAGATCATCAAACTCAAAGATAAGTTATAGGAATGAATTCAATAAGAGGAGAGAAAAAGAATGAATGAAAAAAGTGAAAAAAACTTAAGGGACTTATACAATACCATAAAGCAGATCCATATATACATTATGGAAGTTCAAAAAGCAAGAGATAAAAAAAATTACTAGAAAGCTCATTCAAAGATATAATGGCTGAAAACTTTCTAGATCTGTGGAAGGAAATGGACATCCAGATCTAAGAAGCCCAAGGACATGAAATAAGATAATGCCAAAGAAATCTACACCAAGATACAGCATAATTATTGTCATTAGTCATCTCTAAGCTAAAGAAGATAGGAGAGACTTTCAAGTACAGAACATTCTCACTATATAATTTTTATATCACAAAATATCCTCTCTCAGAAAAAAGCCCCTGCAGCAGCAAAGTTGAGAATACAGATATTATATAAGTGTAGATAATAATACTCATGATTCAGGTATAAACTAAAATAAGGTATGTAACCTAGAATACTGTATTATATGAAAATGTTAGTTTGTACCTCTGCTGCCCCTTCAGCCAGTCACTAAGACTTTGTACTGGCCTATGTGTCTAACACAGTTCAGTATCAGTCAGTAGCAGTGACAGCATAACAAACATATGGACCTTACTAGTGACTATAATCTGTGACACACAAGAATGTTCCAGGGAATATAGTTTAATATCTGCTGCTTCATTTTTTCCTCTCATTTTTATATTTCTGCCTTTTCTACTTGAAGCTGTTAATATGGGAGGCTGGTTCTACAGGTAATAACAAATCTAACTCAGGGCTCTATCCCTGTTCTGTCTTTCACATTAATAGCTTAAAATGTTCTCCTGGAAAGTAAACTGAGCCAGATGTTGTGGCACATGCCTGCAATATCAGCACTTGGGAGGCTGAGACAGGAATATTGCAGGTTCAAAGCCAGCTTCAGCAACTTAGCAAGACTCTGTTTTTCAAAAATTAGGAAAAAAAAAATCCGAGGTAGAATACTCCTCCTGGGTTTAATCCTCAGTAGCACAAAAAGAAAGAAAAAAAAGTAAACTTTTACTAGCATACACAATTCCAAGAAAATATTTATTGATTGATAATTTGGTGATTTCAGTAGATGTTTCATTGTCTTTTCTTACAAGTTTCTGTATCAGTCTTTTGCTCAATGTCATATGTATATCTTATAATATTTGGAGGAAAAGAGTTATTCTTTTTTTAAGCTGTTGATTTAGAAAAAGATTGAATGTTTTAACTTTTTTATTGAAGTGAGTAAGATATGGTGGCTCTTTTTAAAAAAAAACAAAAACAAAAACACAGTAGTACAGAATAAGAGTCCCTTTGTGTTTTTTGAAAAGCCACCAAAGGACCAACTATAGTAATGGTTGTTATTACCAGACATTGGGCAATGTGGTGCTTGTGTATGGGGGGGACATTTTTTCCAGGAGTTAGGTCATTTGGAAACTCCATGGTGGATCCCAAGGCACAAATGCTCTTGTATAAGGTCCTGCTTTACAAGAAAGACCAAGTTGGTTCCCCAGAAGCTGTAAAGTGGTCAGCCATGGCATTCTCTACAAAATTGGGTGGCTGTTTACTGCTGAAATGTTCGGTTTTGAGCTCTGGAAAAATGTTGAGGAAGGCAAAGATATCAGATCCCCCAAATTCAAAATCCTATCATACATCAGGTACCTTGGAACCTTCTGAAAGCCACTAAAAAGACAACTTAGTGAGTAATCACTTACCATTTCAAAACAAAAAATAAAAAGCGCTGGCATATAGCTTAGAGGTAGAAGGCCCCTGGGTTCAATCCCCAGTACCAAAATTAATAAATAAAATAAAATAGGGCTTGGGGTGTAGCTCAGAGGTAGAATGCCCCTGGGTTCAACTGCCAGTACAAAAAAAAAGTTAACCATCAGAGGGAGTGATAAGACATTAGGGAAAGCAATGAGACTATACGGTGTGGAACCTGGCTATACATCAAAATCACTTGGGGACTTTTATTTTTTCTTTTTTTTGGTAGCACTAAGGATTGAACCCAGGAGCATTCTACCTCTGAGATAAATTTTTCTACTAAGTTTGCACTTAGAGGCATTTCTGTGATCTTATGTTGTATCTACTAGCAATGAGTACTTTTATTAAAAGATTGTGAAAGTGGTTACCTTAGTGAATTCAGGTATGCTGGGAGGAAGCTGGTCATAAACAGAAGGAAGAAAAGCATGTTGCCATCTTTTGGGAAAGCTTTTATTGGCACTTTCTATCCGGGTCTCTGAGATAGAAGAAAGGAGAAAGATGTGAAATTCTTTGATGGCTTATTCTATGTCTATGCTCCTTTTATTTTTTTAAAAGCAGGTCAGATGAACCAACAAAATGCTTTCCTTCTAATTCCACACACATTAAAAAAAAACTATTTTAGTTAGCAAAGTAACTAAAAAAGGTTTTGATTAGCAAAAAAGGGTTTTAGTTATTGAAGTACTCTCCAAATATTTTAATGACTTTGTAGGAGAAGAAAGAATCATATATAAGTATAGCCTTTCCTAGGAACCATGAATTTTATATGATACTTCTTTAACACTACATGTCTCCATGATATACTGATTGTAACTCTACTCAGCTGCTAACAAAACAAGACTCAGATAATCTTACTGGTGGTCATTCAGTCTACTTCCTATTTTCTCCTTCTCTCCACTTATTCCTTGATCTGTAGCAGTGTCTTAGTCATCAAGGTTCTAAATCTTGAAAAGGCATTGCTTCTTTCCACTATTCAGAGAAGTCAGTCTGAATTATTAGCCACATTGAAATTATGAGAAAAATTAATAATAGATTAATGAATACTGAAAAGACAGAATTATATTTTAAAACTTCTTTCAAATATTTGAGTATTCCTTCAGAGAAATATTTTTAAAAGTCAGTAAATGTGGGTGTATTACTGACACCAGAATAATATTTAATAAGAAAATCACAGTGACAAAATAAACATGAAAATTTATAATTTATGGATAGCCAAGCCTATTAATTCACTGTTAATTTCACTGTTTCACTCTAATTTCACTCTAATATTGCATTTTGAATCAAGTCAAATATTTGGCATATTTTTAAAAGTCATTTTTGTAAATGTTGGGAAAAGAAACTTTCCACTTTTTTATAATTTGCTACTATGTCTTATTATGTTTATCATCTATATTTATAATCTCCTAGATTATAACATTTGGAGATTTGTTTGAGAAAATTACTTTTAGCAAAACCTAAATAAAAATTTGAAAGGAAATTTTTCTCTTTTATCCAAATTATTAGTCTTCAAAACAGTTTTTTTGTTGTTGTTATTTTTGGGTATATCAATTTTGAGAGCAAAATTTTTAGATAAGTGTATTAATGTTGAAAATAAAAAGCATCTTGTTTTTACTATTTGTTATTCTTTTTGTTTAAATACATTATAAAGTAAAAATGAAAATGGCATTGAAAATATTCTTTGAGTAAATGATGCTATTTTATTCATCAAGTCATTAATAGTTTTGAATATTTTTCCTACATAGTATTGCTTTCTTTGAGGAAAATTCTAACTAACAAAATCATCTCCTTAAAAACTGTAGCAAAACAATGCTTGTCTTTATTTTCAATACTATGAAGCTTTTAATTAACAGAAAACCACCATGGGTTGCTTCTTTAGAATACCACTAAATGTTAGAGACATCGTCTACTGTACAGGAGTGTCGCTATTGGATGAAGATGTCTGGGAATTTATCTGGATGAAATTCCACTCCACCACAGCAGTTTCTGAAAAGAAGATTTTACTGGAGGCTTTAACTTGCAGTGATGATAGGAATTTATTAAATAGGTAGGTCAATTAATTTTCTAAATTTATTTTTGTAATGAAAGTACTCTTAATCAAACTACTGTGAAGTAATCTGAAATATATCTTTTTAAAAATAAGGAAAACTGTTAACAAAACTGAAGCCACTTGACTTGAGAGACAGCTTTATGATTAATTATTTTATATAATTTATGTATGTGCACAATAAAATATTTCATTATAAAAGGAAATGTTTGCTATAAAGAATTTTAAAGGGGAGTTTTGTGCTATCAAATCAGAATTGTGATTTACCTATCCAACAGATATTTTTTAGGTTTTATTCATATTTAATTAAAATACTGTGAATTTGGTCGTCACTCTTCTATACATAGAAATTTGTTCAAGTGTTCAATTTGTCTTAGGAAAGTTTTACTGGGCTATTCTATTGAAGAATATGAAAAATATTATCATGTCATTTCAGTAATATTATAAAAATGTTTGAGTTATTGGACTAACAACCTCAACACAATTCTGTCACTTTAGGCTTTTGAATCTGTCCCTGAATTCTGAGGTGGTGCTGGACCAAGATGCGATTGATGTCATAATCCATGTTGCTCGGAATCCTCACGGCCGTGACCTGGCCTGGAAGTTTTTTAGAGATAAGTGGAAGATATTAAATACCAGGTAGAAATAAGAATTCTATCATACCTGAATGAGCAAATTAAACTGATGTATAAAAACTAGAGGTCCAAGTTTTGTATAAGGGCTGAGATCCAAGTAATAGGATTTGATTCTAAAATAGTCAACCAAGATGGCATTTCCATTCCTATGAAACACAGAATTATTTTAACAATTCTGTAACAGTATTCATTTATTATTCATAACCTTAATTAATTATATGTGAAAGCATAGAGAATGTAAAAGGTTTAGCAGAGTGCTTTCCTAGAAAATCCATCAAATTGTGTAAAGTTGAAGAAATCATGTTGTAAAACTTTAGTATCCTGAATGTGTTAGACAAAAATGATTTGTTAATCAGATACAAATAGTATTTAAAAGAAACTTTACCTCTGAAGACTTGTTTTAATTTTTCTTTAAATATAAATATCATGCAACACTTAAATAAAACAATGATGAGAAAGGAAACATTAATCATCTGAATTATTGTATGATACTAGTTCCAGTACAATTCATTCTCAGGATATCTTTTTTCATAGAGAGAGTTTTTCGGCCTCGTTTTTAGAAGATATTTCATTATGTATTTAAATCTATTATAATCTATGCTAATTTATTACTGATAATCTCTATGGTGTTTTAAAATTAAATTTATTATAGAGCATGTGAATGCTGCATGTTCTTCTCAAACATAAATGTTCCCAGATAGTAAGCAAACCTACTGTTCTGTCTCTTAAAAACCTGATATAAAAACTCTATGCACACCTTTATCAGTTGTCCTGGTATAATAGACTCAATTGGAATGGGTATGTCATATTAAAACACATCTCTATCTACAGATATTTCATTGTCTGATGCACTGATATTCCTATAAGGCACATTGCCTTCTTTTATATTTTTAGTTCAGCACTTGGAATGATTGGAAGATTAGAGCTTGCTTTGCTGTCATGCATATAATAGAGTGAATAGTCAGCCAGCTAAGGGGAAATTAATATATACACAGCGTTTCACTTCAAAGAATATCAGATATCTATGAACACACAGAGTTTCTTTGGCTATATAGCTCAGAGCTCACTGAAATGCATATGTAGGCCTAGGGAGTTTATCGCCTACCCAAATGTTTTGGTTCCCAGTATGATGATTTTGTCTCTCTGAGGGTCCATGATTTTTATCAGAAGGCATAAAGGTTGAGGTTTCACTGTTTCCATAAACACAGTGGTGTTTATTTTGACGAATAAAAGTGTCTTCTTCAACTGCTCCTACTCCTTTGTCAGTCCCTGAATGTTGGAGTTCATGGGATCTGGTCGAGGATGCTCTTCTCCCTCTGTGGGTTCCTCAAGATTTTAGTTGCTATCTACTCTCAGAGTTTCAGTCACTCCCAAACATCTATGTCAAATTCACACATGTAAACTGTGCATCACCTATGATAGAACATTTCCCATTGAAGTCCCCTATTGGATTGTTCCTGAAAAGCTAAATCCACCATTTCCCCCAGTCTTCCTTTCCTTGATAAATCTTACAGCCATTCAGCAATTGCTGAAGCCACACATGAGAAAGTCTATATAGGCATTCTCCTTTCCCTTGTCATATATAAAAATTAGGCTTGAGGACTTGTCTGTTTAACAATTCCTAAATGACTCTTGAATCCTACCTTTTTTTCTTGCTACTTCCCTAGTGCAGGTTTTTTATCTCTTACAATATTCTCTTGCAGACTTCCGTCTCTCTGCCTCTATAATTATCCTCACCACTACACACACACACACACACACACACACACACACACACACACACACACATACAAACATACACTCCAAGCTTCTTCCCTTGTTCTTAGAATCTTTCTGAAAAGCAAGCGTGATATCTCCCTCCTGTAACAGTTTCCATGGTTCTATGCCAGACTTAAAGTCTAAGCTCCTTAATATGTTTCCTGCATACTTCTTTGGCCTCCTGTGCTTCAATCCCCAGCCTCACAATTTATTCCCTTTCATACAAAACTGCTTGTTGTCTGCATACATCATGTTGTTTCACACATCCGTGCCTCTGTTGATGTTGATTCTCTGCCTAAAAGTGTATTCTCAGAACTATACCATACACAGTCTGGATGTATCATCTCCCCAAAGCTATTCCCAAGACTTTGTAGGTAAATAGACCTTCTTTGAATTTTGTGTATAATTTTATCAATACCACATTCAGTTACATTAAATGGCAATTATCTTTTTACATGTCCAGCTCTTCAACTAGATAGTAAAATACCTTCAAGGGAGAGATTATGCCTTGTTCTTCTTCATGTGACAGTATAATTAACACTCACTTAGTCCCTCCCCCCAAAAAATTGTCTTCATTCCCTGATAGCGGCCTATTTCTATGGCCAAATGCTGATCACTAGTGCTACTACTAATATTACTGAATGCCTATTTACTTGCTTTTATATAACTAACTTTTTTCCATATAATAGTTCGGTTCTAGAATTATAAAAAACGTGGTGTCTTTTGGTCCAGCCTTTCATTTTATGGATAAGAAAACTAAGTTCCCCAGAAGATAAATTACTTAAGGTCTTATAAGTTAGAGTAACATTAGGAAACTTCTTAAAATGGTGGCTGACCTTTGCTTCTCAAACCGTCGAGTTTCATATGTAGTGTATTTACCTTGTTTCTAAAAGTGTGATTGACTATGCTAGGTCTCCTTAGCATAGTAAAGCCAGCTGGCTGATGCAACTTGTTTGTTGCCTTGGGAAAGTTAAGTAATTGTGTGTATGGTATAAGAAATATGCAATTTAAATGAACATCTAGATATTTTAACATTTTTTAATAAAAAAACAATATTTTTGGAAAATTTGGTCTGATTTCTAAAATTTAAGGAGGATGCCAATGTATTTTATGATTAACCAAGCCAAAGAAGAATCTGTGTGACATACTAATTATACCCCAATTGGTCTTGCAGTCATTTTTCCTTTGTTGGGATTATTTTCTCTTTAGAATTGGAAGTTCTAAACTATCTTTCTCAAGCTTTGGCTGGGAAGGAGAACAGTAATTCCTAAATCAAATTATAGATGCCCTGCCTTAAAAAAATTACTACAAACTTAGACTTCCCTGAAACACTGTGAATCAAATCAGGTAGGATCTGATAGTTCTTCTGGCCATACCTTTTTACATCTCTTTTATTCTCAAGAAAAATAATCGTGAATGCTCAAAGAACTTGTAATCTCTAACAATGCTAGTCAAATGGGACCCTTGAAAAGGAGTCTAAAATATTTATAGTAATATTTCTTAAATTGCTACCTCTATTGACATTAACTTTTTTCTTTTATTTTCTGAGGTATGGAGAAGCATTGTTTATGAATTCCAAACTTATCAGTGGAGTTACAGAATTTCTTAATACTGAAGGTGAACTTAAAGAGGTAAATGTTTTAAGACAAATTCTATTTTATTTTTTGCTTCATAAATAAAAAATTATACTTTGCTTCAAGCATTTATCTTCATCTGATTCATACTTCATTCCTTAAACACACACACACATGTACACGCGCATGTGTGCACGCACACACACACAGACTTTTTTCAACTCACTATTTTCAAAGGCTATTTCTAATATATAAAATATTTAATGGCTACAAAAGTGTTTGAATGTAATGATTTCCAAGGCCAGGGACTCAGAATCTACTCCAGAAATCTTTGATCCAATCAATTACTCCCTAGATGATTCTGTGAACCCTGTTTAGGCTCAGTAACAGACAAAAGCAGCATGTCAGTAACTCAATACTTGTCTAAAGGACTAAGGTTGGTGTTAAGGTACTGAACGTGAGTCTCATTACTTTGTGGTCTATCCTATACAGACAACAGATAATGATGTCCTACACAGACAATGATAATAATACTTCATGATGTCAGGCCTATTAAAGAGAATGAATTCATGTGTGGAAAGGAATGTATCTGGTAATGCATATTAAAATTGATGGTTTTTTTAAAATAGTTTGCTCGATACAACTACAAATTAATTTTCTTAATGAAAGTAAACTTGATTATTTTTATGGACTAGGAACCATCTCAAGAGTATCTAACTTATGCGCTGGTTTACATCTCCGGGAATGTAAACAGCTAGGTATCCTCCTCTCCCATATTAACTGACATTTCTAATACAGTCGGATGTGAAGTGAGGAGGGTTAAGGAGATAGGAAAAAAACAAAATATAGATTCTTTTAGTTGACTGTAACAGAGTCGAACTTCAAGCATGTATTGCCTCTTCCTCTGCTCTTCTCCATTATAAAATGTAGTTGATATTCGGCATCCAGTAACATGGTTTCCTCAGTTTTCACTGATGGAATGACTGATGCTGTGACCCAGAGCTAATTCCACTAAGCAGCATTCCCATAGAAGCATCAGTCCTGGAACCAACTGTAATATCTTCTAATATTGTCCAATTTCCTGAAATCATCCCCCATGCACTGACTTGAATTTTGTCACACCGTGAGCTAAGCTAAGCTAAGGCTCTGATTGTAATGATTGGAAATTCAGTCTTTATCCCTGCTATGTTTGTTCCCAACCCTGAATAAGTCAGCTTTGAAATCCCAGAATATTTCCTGCCCCCTTCTTTTTTTTTTTTTTTTAAGTAAAAGAAGCTGAAAGGAAAGGACTTTTTGATATCAATAGGAAACAGAAAGAAAGAACAATTAAATTAATGATTGCTTCCAATTTTCTCTATTTAAATGAAGTACTTTTACATTCAGTAATCTGGTAATGAAAGCCTCATTCAGTCACAATCTGCGCAAAGAAGTGAACTCAGAAGTGAAAGGCCTCTCCTGTCCCCTCCTTCTCCCACCTCTCCTTCTCTCCTCTCTTCTCCTCTTCTGTCTCCTTTCTTCCCACTTCTCTCCTGTCTCTCTCTTCTGCCTTTTTCCTCTTTTTTTCTAGTTCTGACTTTCACATTTTTCTTGATTTAGTCATCACTAGTCCATGAAAAAAAATATTTTAAATGAAATTTTAATTATTTTATTACATACGGAGCATTTTGTTTTTACATATTTCACTTATTTATTGAATTTTATCCTTTATTTAATTGCCATTCTAGATGTTCCAAGGTACCTGTATCATGAAAGATACAATTTCAAAACTGCAACTAGACTTTGGCTTTTATTCTATTATCTTCAAAACAGCTCACTTCGAAATGCTGCTCATGAGTGCTGTCACCACAGAGTTAATTTGCTCTAACTATCCAGTTTAACCATCCCTGCCTCAGGCTTTTATGCATTTTTATTGTCAAACCGAGGTCCACAGGATTGGGGAACATTGTTTTCAAGGGGGGGGTGGGGATTTAGTTTGTATTGATGATACCCCCTTCCTTAAATAGGACTGAGCAAAGTCCAGTTGCCTTCTTCCATAAGTCTCATAAACAGAAATCCCACTGTGTTCTGTTGGGGTATAGCATATTCCTATTTCCAAGGTTTCCTAGATCAAAAGGGCATCAGAATGTTTATGAATTCTGAAAATTCATTTGATATTTTAATGACCCTTGTCAACTATAGGGACATTTAGTGGAGAAATGTATATTCTATGTTCTATTCCCCAAAACTGCATCCTAATACCTCAAGCAGGAGCTTTTTTTTTTTTAATTACATGGCTCTAGCACTTTGAACAATATTTCTTCATGAAGCAATCTATCATTTCCTTAATTTTAAACTAATGGAGGTACAACCTCATGGCACCTTAGAGGCCCTTGCCATTTTTCCATGCTGATGTCCATTAAAAATCCTCTCACACACTCCTACCTCTTAAACCCAATAGAAAGCACTGTTGTGGTGGAACAGGAACCTTGTAATTACAGACATTTCATTTATACTTTTAATGTTAAAGACATGTGCCTTATAGTAACAATGGCTAATTCTATTTATCTATATAGTTACTAAGAGTATGTTTTGCAATTTACTCTAAAAATAATTTATTTTACAGTGTTGAGGTCTAGGACACCCTGACATAAGAGATTTTTTAATAGTAAATGTTTTTAATAGATAAATAACAAACATGCCTAGAAGATTTATGCTAAGAAAATCAGGGAGCACAAACAACATTGACATTTTGCTAAATGTTACTTAACAAAAATGTCTAAAGTTGCAATATTTTAAAATAGAAACATGAATATCTAAGAAATATAATAAAAAAAGCTAATAGCAACAGAAAACCTACCAAAAAATCTAAGAAGCAAACTGGAATGCTAAATGCTTTTCATTTACACCAAGCCCTATATAGTGAGGTGGGGGTCTGTGAGACACTATGATCATGCTGTAAGACCAATTAGATGGCTGCTACGACCACACATTCGCCAGAAGAGCTGAGGAGCAAAATGGGCCATAAGATCAATTCATTGCAGTTGTGGAAAGTGGGCCAGATGTGTTCTGATGAATAAGCTACTCATAAGATGCATGAGAGTCACCTCAGGCTCTCTGAGCTCACAAGGGAAGTATTTAGTGCACTTACATCATGATTTAAGAAATGAATCTCTAGAGACTCCACCGGTTACATTGCCTACAGAGAGTTCTCTTTTAAGATAATCTGACCTATTATCCTGTAGCAATAATATGCTCATATTCAAACCCATAGTTTGCTCTTAAGTAGGATTTAAGAATTTTTCCTCATGTGTTCTGGCTAAATTCATAAAGAGGTCATGCACAGTCTCCACAGTTATAAAATCGCCAAAGAAGCACTGACCATTACCTGGTATACTCAATAAATGCCCAGGAAAAAAATGTAATAATGCAACACAAAACATATTTTAAAGGAAGTAGGTATATTCTTTGATCGACAGATTACATCATGTTTTTATAATAAACTAAACCACAAAAATTTGAAGGACAGAACAGAATATATTATCTGTTACTTTATGGGTATAGATTGAATGGCTCTAAACATAAAAACATAAATGCAAATATAGTATTAAATGAATCAACTGAAGTTTCAAATTATAGTTGAAATATTTTCATTAGACTTCGTGTGTGTATGTGTGTGTGTCTGTGTGTGTGTCTGTGTGGGGGGGGGGGAGGAAGGGAGAAGGGAGAGCGCATGCGCCTGGAAGACTGGATATACTTAATAAATTCCTTCTTTTTCCTTAACATGTAAGGTTGATCAAATGTCAGATCGGTTTTTAGGACAGCACTTATTCTTTTCTATACATTAGATATTAAGGTTAAGGGGTTAAGATTAGGGTTATTTTAAGTTACTATAGGTTATATTATTAGATATTAGGGTTAGGATTATTATAAAAGCATGGTGATTTTAAAATTTTGTCAAAGATACAACTCTGAACTGAATTTCTATTGAATTTCCATTGTTAATGCTGCCTGGACTCAGGACTTTGTAGAAACGTAGATAAGAAACTGAGAAAACCCATCAGTATCATGTAATCAAAGTAATGCTGTCATAAACAAACCAAGCTGTGAACTAGATTCTAAATTAATCTAGAAGAATATAATCAACTGCATTGTGAGCATCCCCACCCATCCTCCTGCCCCTGAGCTTATCTTGCCGCACTAGGATTCCTTCCTGTCATATCCTCCATGTGGGCTTACCATGTGATGAATCATACCCTGTGCTAATTACACCACATAATGTTTCTGTGTTGCAAGTTGATTTTTCACATTTGTCTATTAGCATTGCAATCCTTGGTTACTTGCCAGTTTCTTAAGACATGTGGAACAGAAGGAAAAATTGCTAGTATTTAATCTTGAAGTAAAATCTCTGGGTATTCCTAGAATAAAATCTTCAAAATAATATCTTATATCAGTAAAAATTATGAAAAAGTACTTAAAAATTCTAGCTTAAATGCTCAAATTTCCAGCTGAATGAGACCATATTTCCCCTTCATTCTTTCTAAATCTAGTTACTCGGATGATTGGAATGTCATTAATCATCCAATTTTCAGAGCACCATTACTTTTCTCCACCACCCAATAACTTCTGTAATCCCTTGACATTGAAGACAGTGTCAAGCCCTATATGGCTTATTTGTGGAAGATGAAGAATAATTTGCTCTCTACAAACAAAAAGTGAACTTTAATTCTTATATTCAGTTTTTAAGGCTTTTTCATACGTTGGCTAGGCCTTGCAGTTAGAACTAGTCTTTGCCACGATACTGTCAACCTATTTTGAAAGATAAATTAAATATGTCTGCTTTAATATCCATTGATGAAACAAGAAGCTAAATTTGGAGCCATTTAAACTATAATGTCTAATTTTTTTCCCGTTCATTCCAAAATCAATTACATCACACCTAATCAACACAACCTGTTATATTTCTTTTCATTACCAAACTTGCTGCCCGGTGTTGAATATGCCTTCCAAAGTGATTGTGTTACCAAACCAGTTCTACTTTGCCTGCTAAGCAGTAAGCAGTATGCCAGTCACTGAAATCATGACTTTTGCCAAAGAGAATTTATTCACAAGGTAGCCAAGTGGGAAGAGGTGAAAGACCAACTCTCAAATCTGTCTTCTGAGAGGAGTATTTATGGGAAAAAAGTATTTATGGGATAAAGGAACAGGGTTATTTAAAACATGGGGGAAGACAATTGCAGGTGAAGCAATCTGTGGCTTGTGCATATGTAATCTATCATCTAAACTCTTCAAAGGATTCATGAAGAAAATGGTGATATTACATGATCTGGAGATGGAGATTTTGGTTCTCTGATGTCAAAAGGTCACCCAAACACCTGCTCAGGCCTAAGTGAAGAGCAGGTAGTTTCAACAAGGGTGGCCTTCAAGTAAATAAAAACTAACATAGACAACCATTGTCATTACGACCCACAGTGTTTTCTGCAGTAAAGCTGGTGGGAGATGAATAATGTATTGCTCAGTTGCATGACCTCCCAAATTAGGGATTTTTCAAGTTAACTGGAAGCAAGTAGCTAAAAACGCAGTGGAGCTAGAGAGTTTATCAGGCTTTCCCTCAGTTTCAATTGTGGTAATTTGTTTCAAAAGGATTCTTATTCATATATGCTGCACATGAGTTCATTTTAAGACATGCAGATTTACCATTTTAAATTTCTGTTTCCAGCTAAAGAACTTCATGAAGAACTATGACGGGGTAGCTGCTGCTTCTTTCTCCCGAGCTGTGGAAACCGTCGAAGCCAATGTACACTGGAAAATGCTTTATCAAGATGAGCTTTTCCAATGGCTGGGAAAAGCTCTGAGACATTAATATGTGTCTCAAAAACAATTCAACTCAGAATTTGGAGAGAGGACCTACTTTATGTGGAATGAGGAAAATGTGCTACATGGAAAATGGCCAGATTTTCAGTGTTAACATGTGGGAGGATTTTTTTTGGGGGGGGAGAATATTTTTATTTGTTTCATTCATTCAGTTTTGTTTCTCTACTGGTGTTCCCTAAAGAAGCTCTTGCAAGTGAAACTTGCCATGGTTGCTTCAGTTGTACATTCCTTGCTGTACAGGACCAAATATGATAGTGGTGCATGTCAATGTTGCAGTCAGTTTGGAAAAACATATTCAGAATATTCTGTGCATGGATGTATGGTCCTGCCTGTGTTCCAGCATGCTTATTTAAAATGTCCAATGTTGTATGTGAATATATGTTACATCCAGGATGGGCATTATGCAAAAGCACAAAGATTATCTATGACAATCAGTGTTGCAATGAAAAACTTAAAGGGAATTATGCTCTCAACCTTGGACAACAGGAGAGATAAAAATGGCCCTTGAAGTGATCAGTGTCATTTATTTCAGCACTTGGATTGTCTGACAATGATTACTCTGTTGCTAACTCATTTTCTATGAGTTGAAGCTCTGTATACATTTAAAAAGGCATATAGATAGTGTATACATATGTATATGTACATAGGGAAGCCCCATATGTATATAGTATGTTGTACACTGCACATGTGCAAAGAATCTCTTCAGATCAAAGTAAATTTATCTCTTTTTATAAATGTATGGATGCTTGGGAAAGACTTAAAAGAATTTATCTCAACATTATCCTTCCTATTTCCTAACTAAATTTCTCAACTCCATGAAGGTGAAGTCTAACAAAATTTTTGTGTAAACAAACACTCTTCTGTTCTCCTAAGTTAGCCTTGCATATAGATTCTGTCATTATTTTGGCCAAACTTTCTATTGCATAAAACAATTGTGTAAACTTCTAATTATTAGTACTGAGAAAGCATTTATTTCCCATCTTATTTGTTCATCTTACTTTGGGTGGTGCAGCGAGTTATAATTTGTGTGTGTGTGTGTGTGTGTGTGTATGTGTGTGTGTGTCTTTGTGTCTGTGTTGCTCCAACCCTCCATTAAGCAACCATACCTCAAATGGGTCTATTAGCATTTAATGACCTTTGATGCCACTTGTGCCATCCCTTAAGAGAAAAACTTGCTTTTCTTGTGTTAATGTACAAAGCTTTTCTTTTGATATTGACAATTCTGTTCTACCTGGGAATTTTGAATAGCCCTTTTCATGGCTTTGTGTTATGTGACACAAGTGTTCCTGTGAAATGTTATTCTCACCCAGTAGGCCAGCTCTCCAAACATGAATTAAATGTGTCAGAATTAACACATTTTAAGTTTACCATTATTAAATACCAATATAACTACTATACTTAAGCCAAAAGTTTGTGGGCCACTTCCTATTTTCCTGAGTTGTTCCATTCCTCTAAACCTTGCCAATCATTGAAACAAATCTATTCTAAAACTAAGTCACCAAATACTGACATTTTATGAAACTGAAACCATAAAATTATTTAGAGTTTGTAGAAAAGAGAGGCAATTTCCTAATCCACAAAATAAGTATACCACCTAACATTGAATTTTATGACTCAAGCAATTAATACTTATTACTCATACCTAAATTTTCAGTATTCAATTCAATTAAAATATATGCATTTTAAATACTCTATATAAGCATGGTAATGCTTAGTATAAAAGCTAAAAGCTTATACCACCTATGAAAAGTGATGAAAGCCAATTACTACATATGCCACACTTGCAAAGTTCTTAAGGGGCAAGCAGGTTCTGAAATAAAACAATAGTAACTATCACACTGCTGTTCAGGTCCCAATATACTTACTATATTCGTTATATCACCAGTGAACATGTAAGAAATATGATAAAACATAGGGGTGGATGTTTGTGTTTTGTGTCATGAATTACTGAAAATTCTTAGTAGTTGTGGCACTTTTTTTTTTGAGTGAAATGTACATTTTCAAATTTGAGTTAGAAGGGCTTTTATAGTTCTTTTCCCTCTCCCACTGTTAATAATCATAGTCCTCTTTCAGTATTATAGTGGCCTTGAACAACTGGTTTAGCTACAATATCAAATCCTAAGTGTATAATTATGTGCAATGTGAATACCTCATATAATAATTGTTCAGCAGTATAGTGGTACCAATGGCATTGAGATGGCAGTTTTGTTCTACATGTTTTTCAATAGTTTAACCTTTCCAATGTTAAAATTATACCAGGCTTTAACGTTTTTTAGTTGTTTAAATACGTAATATTTTCAAAATAATAAAATAACCAATGATATCTCTTGGAATATTCTGTAAAATGTAGTTATAAAATTATATTTTCTACTTAGAGTTTTTATCTTTTCTCTGTTGTCTGTTTTACAAATCATATAAACTTATGGAATAACAAATGTTTGAAAGTGTCCACAAACTAGTCTTAAAAACTTACTGTTCCAATATCTATGTACAAGAGCAAAACTTGGTTTCAATTAGAAAAGACTAAATTACTTACCACATTGGGTATTAATTGTCTCCAAGTGACATGTAAATAAAAAGTTTTCCCCATTTTTACACATTTCTTTTCTGAAAATTTTCCTGTAATCTGTGAAGTTTTTAAAATATATGATCTCCACTGTTAAGGCTTTATCTACAATGCTGGGTTTATTCTTGAATTTCAGTAACATGTATTTTAGCTGGGCTTTAAACTCACTTTGGTTATATTATTTCCAGGATAATTGTACCGTAGATCTCAAATTTTTGTGGTAATGCAATTTACAAATATTATAACTGTAAAATCTAACAAGGATATTAAGGTTATACCATGAATTTATAAAGTGCGTTTCATTTTCAAAGAACTTTTACACATGCTGTTTTATTTGACTTCTCACAAGAACACAATGCAGTTTTAGCTCTATATCCTAAAGATGAAACTGAGGCTCAAAGTAGTAACCTGAGTTACTTAAAATTGTAGTTATTTTGAAAATAGATTAAAAAAAACCTAAGACTCTTAATATAGTTTTCCTACAGTTAAAATATAAATATATGTTTAAAATTTCTCTGTTCATCCTACCAATTGGAGGTTTTTCAAGTGCTAAACCAGCATAAAAATACATGATTAAATATATATTTGTTATAATTATTTTATTTACTAGTTTAGGTTTCTAATTTGCTTGATTTTACACAGCTGAATGAAAGTGTTAATTGGCATTTACTTTGATCAGTATATGTACTTAAATACTGAAATGAAAAATTTGGTTTATTATTAGTTATACTTTCCTTTTTATATCTTTTGTTGACCATTGTTTATATATAACCTTAAAATACTGATTATTTGCTTTACTTTCCACACAAACTTCTATGAGAGTCATAACAGATTGCAGTAACAGATGGTCAAAAAGCACATAAAGTGTTATCCATATAGATTATTGAAAATAATATACAGTAAAATGTTTATAAATCCATGCAGACTAAACTATGAGAAGGCAATTTCTGTGTGACTATCCCACTGAATTAGTTGCAATAAAGGGATTCCTAAAGAAGTTTACACTAATATACTTAATTATAATCTACCAGCAAATAAAATCTTAAAGAATTCTTTTCTAAGAAGTTACAGAAGCCGGGCGTGGTGGCGCACGCTTGTAATCCCAGCATTCGGGAGGCTGAGACCGGAGGATCCGGGTTCGCGGCCAGCCTCAGCTACCTAGTGAGGCACTCTGCAACTTAGTGAGACTCGGTTTCAAAATAAAGAATACAAAATAGGGCTGGGGGTGTAGCTCGGAGGTAGAATGCCCCTGAATTCAATCCCCAGTACCGCAAAAAAAAAAAAAAAAAAAAAAAAAAAAAGAAGTTAGAGAACCTAAAATGGCTCAGTTAGTCTCCCGAGTGTTCCCACGAAGTAATCTCATCTACCTATTAAGGAAGTAGTAAAAGCACATATAGGAGAAATTAAGATTTCCACACGTGTTTTTTCCTTTATCAGAGATTATAGCTGAAATATCACTTGAAACTGCTAGCTGTATACTTATAGAATTCAATTTAATTCAAGAAATATTTATTGAGGACCTATTATTTCACCAGTCCCTTAGGGAAATAAGGCAGAGATGCATAGGCTTAAATAAATTCATGTCATAATAAATGAAAAAAATCATAAATAATAAACCAGTCAAAATAAGGGCAACATGAAAATAATGACATGCTATAGAAGAGGAGGTAAATCATTTCTCGATTTAGATAATATGTAATGATTTTGTATAAAAGTTTTCAAAACTTTATAATTTTCATTGTGTTATTCTACAATGCTTATGATTTACAGAAATATATCAGTTGAAAATTGTAGTAAAATCATACAGTTCAGGCTATAATAATTGGGATAGAAATTGGAGTGGAATTTATTCTTGAAAAAAAATGCCAACTATACAATTCATTGAACGCGGTAAGCTGCAGGAAGAATGTTTAATCCACTTATGAAAAAAGCACTTCAAGTTTTCTGAAATAATTTTAAATATGTTTTATGTTAATCATAGATTTCTGTAGGCTCAATAATTCTCACACTAAACAATACTTTATTTCTCCAAATTAATATGTGTGAATTTGAATATAAAAATTCTTATAAATTATTCTAGAATTTCAAATTTTAAGTACATTAATGAATTAATATCAATTCAATTTGTTTGAATTAATTAGGAAGGCTTTTTAAAAATGAAATATTTTGTTTAATGGTTTTTCCTTTAATTCAGGAAAAGTGTAATGAAAATGTAGTCTAGTAGCTTTTAAAATTTATGAAATTTTATCTTGATATTCAGATAAGGAAAGCTTTAAGATTGTCTTATGTTAAGTATGCTGCAAATATGTAATTGTATGTATTTTATATTTTAAATAAGTTTTGCACAGACTCATCCTACGACTAGTAATTAGTATGATTTGACATAGATTTTGAAAACTACGTTTTTTTTTTTTGTTTTTTTTTTTTTACAGTACTGGGGATTGAACTCAGAGGCATTCTACCTATGAGCTACACCCCCCATCCTATTTTTTATTCTTCATTTTTGAAACAGAGTCTCACTAAGTTGCAGAGAGCCTCACTAAGTAGCTGAGGCTGGTCGCAAACATGGATCCTCTGGTCTCAGCCTCCCAAGTACTGGGATTACAAGTGTGGGCCACCACACCAGGCTTTGAAACCTACTTTAAAGGCTTTTGTTTTGAATATTTACTACTGTAAGGGTAGTATTTTGAAGATGTTTATCTTTTGGATATTTCTACTTCATGTACTAATACACTAAGCAAAAGAATGATCGAGCCTTCATTTTACTCTGAATTAAAATCATTTTGTGCTATATTAATGCTAAATGAGTTAAGATGTGGGGAAGGAGCAAAAAGGCTGTGTCCAGCAAGTTCCAGGTACTTTATAAGTATCATCTCAAACAACCCTGTGAAATGTCATTAGTTCTAATTTATCGATGAATAGACTGAGGCTAAAAGTTATCAGTTTATACAATTAATTAGTAGTACTAGATGAGATTCAAAACCCTGTAAGCTCAAGCCTCATATGGCTCAAATTAGCAATTCATCTGCCTACAGCATTGCTGAAAGCATGTTTATTGTACAGATTCCACAGCAGAGTTGAACAAATACTCAGCTCACTTTCTCTGTGTCATCGACTGGTTCCTTGGAAAGTGCCAATTTTGGCATTCTGGTTTACTATTCATTTTTTACCAAGGTTACTGCCTCATTCTATAAGATGTTTTTGTAAGAAATAGTTTGCATTCAAGTGTTTGTGTAGTGGGCTTTAAGCTACACAAGTTATTAACAGATATTCCAGCCAAAGAGGCATGAAAAGTGAATTAAAAGAGGATGGATTTTACAGCTGTTCAACAGTGGACCACAAAGATGAGGTTAAGTTATGTCTCTGTGTGTGGAGGAGATGGATTAGACTAGCCAGTAGTCTTTCCTTTTACTTAGCAAAGAGGTCACAGAAGTATTTATCTCATTCTGCTTAGAACTGTAGATGGACCACAACTGTTTTTATTTACTTGAAGTTGCATGCTGTGTGTAGACACAGTCTAAAATAACTGCTTTGACTTAATGGCTGCACAGGTCAACTGCTTCTAATGGTACACATTTTTTCTTATGTAAGTAAATGAAAGAGTGAAATGTTTTGTAGAAAATATTACAATGGAGTTGAGAACCTCTGCCTTGAATGTGCAGTGCATTTATTTTCTAAGTTAATCATTCAGTAGCTACCCTTTGAGTCTTTACTAGTTTTTTTTTTTTTTTTTTTTGCAGTACTGGGAATTGAACTCAGGGTTATTCTACCTCCGAGATACACTCCCAGTCCTTTTTTTAAATTCTTTATTTTGAAACAAAGTCTCACTAAATTGTGGAGGGCCTCACTAGGTAGCTGAGGCTGACTGAGAACCCGGATCCTCTGGTCAGCCTCCTAAGTACTGGGATTACAAACCTGCGCCACCATGCCTGGATGCTAGGTTTACAGTATTGTACTTGCTCTTATAAACAGTTCTGTCTCCATCTTTACATTGCTTATGACCTACTGGGCAAGAAATTCCTAATGACTTCTTGTTACTAATTTTCACTTAAAATAAGTTTATTAAGTATCATTTCTCAATATAACATATTTTTCAAATGAATTTCTCCTCAAAAGTTGTTTCTCCTTTTAAAATATAGTGTGAAGCCAGGTGTGATGGCACACACCTGTATACCAACACTTGACAGGCTGAGACAGGAGGATTGCAGGTTTAAGGCCAGCATCTGGTAACTTAGAGAGACCCTGATTAAAAATAAATAAAAAGGGCTGAGTATATAGGTCAGTGAGAGAGTGTCCCTGGATTCAATCCCCGGTACCATGCACACAAAATGCTGCATTTTAGTTCCTTTTGCATTTTTATAATATTTAAAAACATATTGAGGCTATATAATTAAAAAAAGATTAAAACTATGAAGTTTGTTTATTGTTCAGTTATATGAATAATAAGAAAAAATTACCTTTAAGTTTTCATATTTCACTTTCTGGAAACCAATGAATTTATCATATAATCTTTAAAAATATTATATGGGCTGTTCCCAATCACCTTGATTCTATTCAGTGACAAAGTTTATTATCCTAAACATTCTTGAACTGCACAGATTTATTTACTATATATCACACAGAAGCACTTTTTTCCCTTTCTAATATTTTATGACTTAAAAATAAAAAAGTAACTGTTCTCTTGGTAAATAAAAGTTACTAAAACATTTACCAAATAAATAGTCTTGTGTTACTTTAGCAAATAAATGTTTTCTATGGTATGCCTTTACAATTATTCAGTAAAAATTGAATCAGTATGTATTCAACATACAATTTTTATTCCATTCTGACCAAGTGCTAACAAAATGGATTTTTATAAAAGAGAAAATTATTTTCCTGTATTTTAAGCAGAACAAATTTGAATTTTGCCTCTGATAATAAAATTTTATATAGTAATGTGTCTTAATTTTTTGATGTGCAGATAAGGCCAAGATAAATAATACCTTCTGCCTTTTTGTATCATGCTTTTGTTTTCACTTGAGTATCCATTGAAAATATTATAGTATACATACAATAGAGGTCCATGAAAAGGTAAAAAAAATCAGTCTCTTCTGACATGGACTTTTCAGAACTACATACATGATAAAACTAGAATAAAGAAGTATGTATTTGTGCTATATTGTAAAAAAAAAAAAAAGTCCCAATTCAGTCTCCTTTCTAATTATGTCTTTAGAATAAATGAAATGATCTGCACTTTGGTAAAAAGTGATTTCACCTGAAATGCATTTCAGATTGCTTTTTAATAGGTTTTCTGCATTCAACAGACTGTCTGACTTCCTGAATTTCAAGAACAGTTTTCAATAACAAGAGAACTATAAAATATATATAATCACAGCTCATAAGTAGTACTCAAAATGTATTTTTCAATGCCTCTGGGTTTTTTCTCTTTCTAAGAATTGGTCAGAGAACATTAGGACTGACTGCTCAGTCACCCATTTGAACCTAACACATAACACTTTATACAGCAATAGGTAATTCTTCTTTGCCATGATCATGAAGGTAAGAAATGGAGGCCTTCCAAGCCAGAATCAAGAATACTTTTGTAAGCCGGGTGTGGTGGTGCACACTTGTAATCCCAGCATTTGGGAGGCTGAGACCGGAGGATTCAGGTTCACAGCCAGCCTCAGCTACCTAGTGAGGCATTCCGCAACTTAGTGAGACCTGTTTCAAAATAAAGAATAAAAAATAGGGCTGAGGGTGTAGCTCAGAGGTAGAATGCCTCTGAGTTCTATCCCCAGTACCGCAAAAAAAAAAAAAAAAAAAAAAAAAAAAATGAATACTTTTGTTAGAGGTCATAGCAAGTGTCTACATGCATATGTATATATATCCAGTAACTGTGCGGTATATCATGTATACTATATATACATATGTATTATGTAACTGTATTATATACATGTATGCATATATATTTCCAGCAATATATGTGCATGTCTGTGTATGTATATATAAAATTGTATATAGAATTTATCTCACTGTCCAACTGATAAATGCTGTGCATGACAATCTTGTCAGAAAATGGCTTTTGCAAAATATCAATTAGGGGTATAGAATGTGTTGCCATCTTTACCTGAAAACCATGTCAAATGATCTTTAAATTACATTGGCATGACAGAAAGGCATCTAAGAATATAGAAGAAAGAATTTATTTAGAAGAAAGTGTGTGTAGAACACCCAGCCCCCATAGATTTTTGTCTCAGTAATGATTGGTTGAGATATGCTCATCTGCAGTTTGAACATGGTTGTTCTAATGCAAGTAATCTACTTATAATACAATTTAAGAAACACTGGCTAGGAGCAGTGATTCTCTAACTTTACACTAGATTCACCTGATTTGCTTTTAAAACATACTGATGCTTAAGCTATACTCCCAATTAAAGAAGAATCACTGGCAGGGCCATCAACATCAACATTTTTTAAAGCCCCTAGAGGATTCTGATAGCACAGTCAAGGTTAAGAACATTTGGGAAAAATTACTAAGTTGAGCAAGAAATACTTCAGGCATTAGTTACTGGATGCTACCAGAAGTACCTGAGTTTTAGAAATATAGGAAGTTGTTATTGTTTGACATTCTTTACCAGATACAGAAATTGAAAACATATTCTTAATTAAATTAATCCTGAAAATCAAACAAGAGTACTGAACAACTGACTTTACTACCTAGATGTGTCACAGCTACTGAGCAAACCTGAGAGTGAATTGGTACCATTCACATAAATACCCTGTGTTCAGAAACCAAAGTTCTCCTGTCACCCATTTTGTTTTACACCCTTTCCTCTGGAGTCCTACATAGATAAATATTACTATAAAAGCATCTATTACTAACAATGTTAACAATATTTTAACTTTATTTATTTTTTAAATTAAGGAGAAAAAGCTTTCCATTCAATGACTTTACCTTTGCCCTATGGAACACATCTTTTTTTTTTTTTTTTTTCTTTTTGAGGGGAAGCTGTTCATTTTGCAAGTGCTTGAAATTAGAAAGCCAGCATGACATGTTCAAATTGTTACATCAGAGAGATAAACACAACATAAACTATTATTATACACTATTGTCATCTGAGAGATGATTCCTTTTTTCTACTTCCTTTTCAGTTCTTCTTTTTTTTTTTTTTTCCTCTTTTTCTTTCTCTCATCTGACCTGCCAGCTGAGCACTGAGTCTTTTTCAGTAACAGACACTGTATTTTTACTTGACATTGCAAAAAGAATAGTCAAAGTTTTGAGCTGTTCTCGTATCAGGGTGCATAATAGAAAGTGACATGTGTTCCTGGGATTGTCATACAAGACCCAAAGGGCATCTGAGTACATTGAAACTGCTTCGTTGGGCTCTTGAGTCTTTGTGCTCATTTGTCAGTCCTTGAGTTTTGATCTCCCTTGGGTTGTTAAAATGTGCTTTCCTTTCCTAAAGTCTCTAGTTAATTAGAGATTTCAGAATAAAATCTAACCCTCTTTTTTTTTTTCTGTGAAAAGGGAACTAGGAATATTGTGACGCTTGGAACATTTAAGCAAGCTGGTAGAGTTGAATCATTTAATTTGATAGCTCTTGAGCAATATCTAACAACAACAAAAGCTGAATCCTTCTATTATATATTTGCTATTTTTTCCATTCTCCATCTCTTACCTTATATGTAATTATCTTAGTAGGAAGATAATTGATGCAGAGCCCATTTTCATGGAGGAAGGAAATTTCTAGAGTAACACATCCAAAGTTAGTAGCTTTTTATGAAGTTATCACAATTCTTATGATGACTAACTTTACTGAGACATCGTGACAAATTCAAGTCTACCCAAGGACTTTAACAATGGCTGGGTAAAGGAAGGAAATGCTTAATGAGTACAGATTTACATAGAAGTCCTACAGCTAAATCTTAATAGGAATGTAGTCATTTCTCCATCAATAGGTAGACAAACACCAAAATTCAGCACAAAAAAGGGAATTGGAAAGTAGGCTCACCACATTTAAGAAGGAGGCAGACAATAGCAGACAGAATATTCAAAGATCATACAGGTGTGTAAGTGACTCCAGGAAGTTTAAGTACATCATAAATATATTTCATAGGCAACTGATTTTATGGTGCTTGATTGACCCAAATATCTTTCAGTGTTATTTTAGTGGAATAACTGAGTGAAATATTTTGGATGATAAATACAAATTCCAAAGTAAATATTAATTTCAATCCTTTTCAAATGGTGTATAAAGAACAAGATATGGCTAGTCTTTTTAGGAGTTTGTGTATAGGGTGTTTGTGGGGTGTGTGTGTGTGTGTGTGTGTGTGTGTGTGTGTGTGTGTGTGTGTGTGTATGTGTTTGGGATAGAGTGAAAAAATTAAAAACAGATATAACCTTTTTTTTTTTTTGGCGGTACTGGGAATTGAACTCAGGGGCATTTTACCTTCGAGCTATACCCCCAGCCCTAATTTTTATTCTTTATTTTGAAACAGGGTCTCACTAAGTTGCAGAGTGCCTCACTAAGTAGCTGAAGTTGGCCGGGAACCCAGATCCTCCGGTCTCATCCTCCCAAATGCTGGGATTACAAGCGTGTGCCACCATGCCTGGACAGATATAACTTTTAAGTAGGCATATTTCCACAGGGGAAAAAAGTTAAAATCCCATATTATAGATTAAAATAGTTTTTCAATATCTTATAATCAATTTATGTAATTTGCTCATTCGGTGATTAAAATAGCTGGTGACTTAGAAGATTTAGACTGAAGTTAATATTATTACTTTTGGTTCAATAGAAAGTGACATCAGTCTCTAGAACTGTCATAGAGGATTCAGTAGCTATCTGAGTACACAGAAGTAGAGTGTTCTCTTGAGTGCAAAAGGAAATCTCAAAATCTAACTTTGGATAAATGAAAGTGAAAACATCAAAGTGCCATTTCAGATTAGTGACAAAACAATGACTCTGAAGTTAGAGGTGATTTTGAGCACCTGCTTGTTCTGTCACAAAGATTTTAAAGTAGGATGCTCACATGTTAAGTTTCTACTCATGTTCGGCTATTTGGATCACCCCGAGTAAAACAAAATGCTTTGCCTGAATTGTGTGTACATATACCCTATTCACTTTGCTTATAGATATTTGTCTTACTTATCATTACTTGTATGTTTGATTTTTGTAAGGTCAATCTTGCATAAGCTGGCTAAAATATCACTTGTGAGAACCGAGCAAAATATCACTTGCCTTGCCCTCGGTACTATATGTATTGTAGTGTCTGAATTTGCAGTTTCCTTATAAACATGAACTTGATCCACATAACTTTTAGGCTCAACTGAAGGTTCAAAGTTTGAAAACAGTTGAACCAAATCTCAGTTAGATATTGGCTGTTTATATCATACATGCCAAGAAATTAATATATTGTTCTTGTTAAATTTTATCATATGAGAATTTTGGAACTCTGATCTTGCCTTCAACTGTAATAATTGCTTTCTCTGTGTACAGGTGTCATGCAATCACTGTCCTCTCTTGAATCATAAAATGAGATCAGTTTTATTAATAGACATCATTGCACCGGCAGATCTGTTACCTGCCAGTAGTTCTTCACTTAGCTAGATATGTATATCCAGTGGTTAGTCTATGTTTATATGAAGTCAGTTTGGGGAGAATGTCTCTGTGTCTACAGACTGTGTGATGTCTCCTTCAGCATTCAATAAGCATGGCAGCAGGACCTTACACATCTATGTTTCTGATCACTTCACTCTAGCTACCCTGGAAACAGAATGGTAGCTATCAGCATAGCATATTGCCCAAAAAATATTTCACTCTAATATCTTGCAAAATATTTTTGTAGGGGGTGGAGATTTTCCCCTTTCAGTGTTTCCAAATACACCTGATTAAAACCAATTGGAAATAGTTATTAGACACTCATTTGCACAGCTGCATTTTTTTTGTCCATTCGAATTCCCATTTACAGATCCCATTTCCCCTTTTTCTCAGTGTATATTGTTCTTACTTCACATTTGTTTGATATTTTGTATCAATATGTTTTATCTCCCAGATAAATTGTACATTCCTCAAGGATAGAAATTATATATATATATATATATATATATATATATATATACATATATATACATTCTATGTTTGACAGCAATTTTCAAATATAAGAAATTTTCATCCACATTTTCTTGATTGAGTACAACCAAGGCACCAGTAAAGAAACTGATACCTTTCCAATATAAGCAAAAGTAGCACAGAGTAAAAAGTGTTTTAGGGGCTTAGAGGTATAACTAGAATAAGAAGTGTTAATCATTTTAAAGTACTACAAAGCTAAGACTTCAAAACTCACTCCATCCCTTTAATTTTCTCAAAAATATCATTTTACAGTAACACTTGTTATCGACTTTGACCTGGTTGGTAGAGAAAGAAGAAGAGGAGGATAATAAGATGCTATTTTATGACACATCTATTACAGCAATTCATTTATACTACAGAACCTTTGCCAATGATAAATGCATGCTACTGTAGTGCAATTATGAATGTACCTTGGCTTTTCAACAATAAAACTGCCAAAAGGTTGCAAAATGCACAGGGGAGGAAGAAATTTTAGATGAAGAACTGAACTAACCAAAAAGTATAATTTTTTTAAAAGTAAGTCTGTGGTTACTTTAAAGAGGATTTTGTGCACCCTTAATGGAAATTCTTTCATTACAAAAATGTACACTTTCCATTTCAGATTTGATCAACCTCAGATACTTGATTTTGTATGCATGCTGCCTTCTCAAATTATCTTCATATACAGAATATTCACTGTATCCCCTTTATTGCCACAAAAATGTAAATTTGCTAAGAAAAAATGGAATTTATAACATTGAAATTCTTTGCAAGATCATATATTGGACTGAGAAACTTATGTTAAGATTTTGTTTCTTGATATGTTAACATGAAAGGAAGGTCAGGTGGAATTATATAACCATCTGGTTCTCATGCCACTTTTTAATCCTCATTAAATGTTAAAGGTCTATTCTACAATGACTGTGTAGCTAATGAATGGTGAATTTTTGTTGACAGTGGCATGCTCAAACCTATATTATTTGCTCTGCTGGCATTAAAGTATAGAAAGTATAGTTCTTAGTCTGAAAAAAAAAACCAAAAACAAAACTTTTTTTCTGGTTAGACCAGTGACAATTATAGAATATTATAAGAGAATATAGGAAAACATACTATACATATTTTCAGTCCACTATTAAGGAAAGAGAAAATTGTATATAAACTGAACTCTTCAGGAAAGCTCTGTGCAGTAAATGAAGTTAAAGAAATATTACTGACCATTTTCTATGATTTTGATAAGAGGCAAGATAACAAGCTGGGAGGTGTAAAGTCATGTAAAAGAAATATTTAATGACAGAGAAAAAAGTTAAATAAGACTTTAAGGATATCTCCTAATCATTTTCTTTATCTACTTATGTTAGATAGAGGCTATGGCTAGATGTAATACTGTCTGATATGATAGGAAGAAACTATTTTGAAGACTATTTTTTAGAAGTGGTGATTATAAAGGCACAATCTCAGATGAAGAACAAATATCTTCTTAAGATGTGAGTGATGGAAATATGTAGCAGGGGAAAATATATATGCATATATGTACGTACAATACATGTATATATGTATTTTTCAAGGTTAATTTCATGGCTTTTGCAATTATTTATATAATTTGAGCAATTAAAATTAGTAATTAAGAAAAAGGTCTCTGTGATTCTGCTTTGGATGTTACATGAAAGCTGTTTAAAGGACAAATCAAAATGAATGCTGTTAGTACATTTCCTTCATAGCTCAACATGAGATGTTTTGGGTGGCAGATAATTTAAGAATGTCCCGGCACTGTCATCTGCTTAGATTTCTTAATGTTTGTCTTGTTTTTAACCAAATTCCTCATGATTTTGACTCTGTATCTAGTTCAAACTTCCTACAACCCAATTTGGAACTTGCTTAATGATCTCTTTGGTCTACTAAAAAAGTCCTTTGGTCAAACATTCAATATCTTTTACAATTTGCCTTTGCTGTACTATTTATTCTTTGGTTATCATTCCCTGCTCTATACAGTACCAGAGCCACAGTGTTTTTGATTCGCTTGCAAGTTTTTGTGGTGATAGACATTTAGAAAATTCACTTTGCTGTAGGCTGGATTTGGTATGCCCTGCTATTTACCAATCACACAGTGTTTTCCCTTGAGTTCTAGTCCTGGCTTCAGCTGCTTTAGCCATGTGCTGACACAGATAAGGAGGGCTAGGTTCCTTTTCTGCAACAGAATGCTAGGGGAGTGCAGATAATATGTAAAGTAGGGAAGCCAGTGAGAGTAAAATGTAAATGAGGAAATCTGAGTTCATGCCCAATCAAAGATACAGGACACAGTAAACTCTCAACCACTCACAACTAATGTGGGAGAAAGAATTGACTTCCAGGGATTCATTAGCAAATATTAGTGACCACTGCCCACCCATTCACTACAGGGATAAGATGAGGTGGTACAACTCCAGCAAAACAGGTCCACAGAGAACCAATAGCTGTGTATCCTCCCCAAAATTAGCTTACACTTTGCTGATCTCCTCTTGTGAGTTCCCAGAGATATATTCCTTCCTAGGTCTTAGGTTGCTTAGAAGAGCTTGCCTGTGGTGTGAGGATCTCTTACTGATATTTCATATATTCTCATCAACTTGGAGGTAGTGACATTAAATCTATTCTGATACTGAACTCCAAGTCTCTCCAGTTTTTTAGTACTACTCTTCAGAAAACCTTTGCTATTATTTTGTGAAAACATGTTCTAGAAAGTTTTATTGAAGAAAAATGTATATGGTTTACTTTTTATCAATCTGTTCTGGCATGCTTCTAATGATATCAGAACCACTTGGATCAATGATAGTCAATGGGCATAACATTGCTATTTTGAAAGACTAATTGGGAGCCTGGTACCGTGTAATCCCAGTACTTGGGAGGCTGAAACAGGAGGATTGCATGTTTGAGGCCAGCCTCAGCAACTTAGTGAAACTATTAGCAACCTGGCAGGACCCTGTTTCAAAGGGACTAGGGGTATAGCTTGAAGACAGAACACCCCTGAGTCCAATTATCCCTAGTACTCCCCTAAAAAAAGGCTAAGAGGTAGGAAAAAGCATTTCTAAGCCCCCCCCCACACACACACAGATTAGGTAACATAGCTTTTCCTTTCCATCTCCCAGTTTTATTTTATTGGTCCTTTCATCTGAATACTTCTTCCTTTCATCACTGCCTTCTCAATGTGATTTATCTTTTAAGGATCTAAGCACATATTTTTAAACCGTGGTACTTGGGCTTTACAGTACTCTCTGTCACCTGGAGTGCTAGTTGGAAATGAAGACCATATAAATCAGAATCTCTAGGGATGAACCCCAAATTCAAATTTTAACAGGCTCCCCAGGCAATTTTTCTGCATGCAGAAGTTTTAGAAACACTGTTCTAAACCAAGTCTTTCTCGTTCCCCTAGAAAACCAACCTACTTTCTCTGTCCTTCAGAATTTCTAAAAAATGTTTGCTTTTGTACTCGTCCTCTAGTATTTATAGTATTCAGTCTTATAATTTGTCATAACATAATGAACTGTGCCCTTGTTTTATTCCCTCTGTAGTAAGTATAAGCTCCTTACAGAGTAGGCCTGCGTATCTCTAGAGCATCCGGCATGCCACTTTGCTCCTAGCAGGTGCTCAATTCTTATCTCAAAGAATGCATGAAATGTTACCTCCAGGCCCTTCCCCTCCTCTCTGTCAATGCGCTGTGAACATAAGCTACAGTGTAACTCCGAAATGCCTGTACCATATTAAAATAAATGAACTGCTTAGAAAACCCCTTGCTTGAACTAAGCTTAGTTCACAGAATTTGGTCCCAGATAAATAGTTGACTCAGGCTTTTTTGTTCTCTGTAAATCTCCTTATCAGCAGAAGGTTTATTTTTGAAACCCATGGTTCAATATAGTGAAAAGTAGTCACTTGAATCAAAAACTAAAGAATGATTCATGGTTCAGGTCATAAAAATTACCTATATGTCTGTCATTGGTGAATCATTTATGATGTCCTTAGTACCGTCTGAATTTTCAAAAGGTTAACTTTGGATGTGCATTTTTAGAGTATGTTTGCTTAGAATGTGTCAAGCTACAAAAAGGGCATTTTAAAAAATAGCACTGATTAATTTGTACAAAATCCAAATGAATGAAAAACAAACTTAAATCAAAGATCAGAAATATAGCATGAACTTCAACTGTTTAACTGCAACTAATTACCATGAGACTTCCTTGGCATTTGGAACTCAAGATACAACTTAACCATTGCAAACCTGTGTTGCTATAGATTTAAATGACCAGAATGATTTTATTTGCTTTCCAATAATAGATGCTTTTAAAAATTCTTTTACAAACCAAGTAAAACACAGTAAAACATACACACATGCAGACACACACCAATGTAATTGAACTACTGAATTAAAATACTCTTACAAAGAGAAGAGAGATGAATTTCACTAAACTTGTTCTAAGTATTGCATGAACTTTAATTAGTATCCAATACTGTCTTTAAACAAGACATTACATAAATACCAGTGAAATTATATTAATGAGTTATGTTAAAGTTGACATCTAAATAATAACTACCACTAGAAAGGATGTCAGAAATGCTTTTGCAGTGGAACAGATGAATGTCAATACTTTATAGATGCATACCTTTTTCAAATAATAGTAGAAGAAAACATTTTAAAGAGAAAAACTTTAGGGAAGAAAACTGTACTAAAGCCTAAGGTTCAAATAAAAGGTGAACACAGCACTTTGAATTCAAAAGAAAAGTAACTTATTATCATGCTGTCAAAAAGTAATATAAATGCAGAAAAACAAACTGTCAAATGTTATCGAGTGCACATTTTAGAACATTTTACCACAATTTGGTAAATTTCCAAGGAAGTGGGGCTCTCTCTCAAGTCAACTTAATCAGTTATTTTACCCCAAACACCAATGTTCTCTATATAAACTTTTCTGGCTCATTTGCCTCTCCCAGGCCCAAATCAGGTTTGGATTTCTACAGAACATTTCTAAGTGTATACTGTTACTTCTTGGCTTTTTACTGCCTCTCCTCCACCTCTAAGATCCCATCCTACACATCCCTTCTAAAATGAATCTTCTCAAACATGGTTTTCATCAAGTCACTCCTCTGCTTGAGCATTTAGAATGATGTTCCATAACTTGTTATATAAAATCTGTCTTGCAATAACATCTCTCACCAACTGGATGAGCCAACCAAATAGTCATCACACTCTGAAACCTGTGAGCCTGTGCTTCTTACAGTCTCCTTTTTTTTTTTTTTTAGGGAAATTGTGAAAAGTTTTTGAAAAAAAGAAAATACCAGTGCCCTTTTCATGGAATTCTGGGTGTTATCTAGAGTATACTTCAGGAGTTATGTAATTTATGACATGCTTAACTTTGAGTTGTTTTTGGCTGGTATATTTTGTACCTTTTTAGAGATAGATATTAACTTCTGGAGAGCTGGTAAAAATGCAGATGTTTGCTGCCCAAAACACTGAAAATGTTTCCAGTTGATGAAAGTTTGAAGAGTTGATCTTATGAAGATTGAGAATATCTACAATATTCCACAACTTACTAGATCCCTTATTACTTAATGAGATAAGTAAAAATTTTTGAACTAGTTCATTTTTATGAGAGACATGCTTTTACCCTTTTGAGAATTATGAGTAATATGGCTTATTATACTTAGTATTTATTGCCTTCTTTGCCTTGGAAGGGCCCACGAATCATGTAACTCTTCTCTTCCATTGCATAGCTACTTTCTCTTTGAAAATTGACATATACCACCCTTTTCCAGAAACATTCTCAATGTGAATTATTATTGAGACAATTAATGAGCAAATTACTAAAATGTTATAAGCTGCTCAAAGGAACTAAAAAAAGTTACATGCATATAAGGCCACCAGGAATGTTGGAATAAATTTTCTTATAGATGAAAAATTGGCAAAGCTGGTCAATATCCACAGGCTGGTCAATTCCAATCAAATCTCCACCAAACACATCTTGCATTTCTATGTACATGCATCATTTGCATTACTAGCAGTTGGTATACCATTTGTTGGACTCTATTTAAGGTACTGGAGAAAATAGAACAAATTCTTCCTTTAATGGGCCCCTCCCCTCATTTTTCCACCTGAAGTACCGAAATGATGCTTCTCTTATTGGGCTCTTGTCCAGTGGATTTCCACTAATGAAGTCCAAGGACTAATAAAGGATATAGACTATCTTATATCTTATTCCTTGTTTTTGTTCTTTATACAGGTGGCCTACTTTAAGCTTTCCTGTTCCCAGATCCTCTGTCCTGCCTCAGTAATAGTAGTAATCCAAAGTCACTGCATTTTTGGAGTATACAATCATATATGTGTGGGTGTGTATTGGAGAGGATCACATATTTAACAAATATACTTATGACCTTTAGAGATATGTGCTACCTATGAAGAAAGACAAAGCAGAATGCTGATGCTAAGAAACATAGGAGAGTACTAATTTCTATGGGGTTTCAGGAAAAGCCTCTCAACTAAGGTGAGATTTAAGCAGAAACCCTTAGAAGAAATGGAGCAAATTATGAGACTGCTGGGGCTACAGGGAGAGAGAATCCAACATATGGAGAACATAGAGTACAAACACCCCAGGGCATGAGCATGGAACCAAAAGAGGGCATGATGCAGGTGAAATGGAATGGAGTCCTGGGAGAGGAGTTTGAGGAATGGCCCTGGGGTTGGTGGGGATAGGAGCAGGTAGACAGGGGGACTTCATGATGAGGTTTTTGTCCTCTTTCAGGATTTGACTTATTTGGCTCCAAGGGAAATGACACATGACTGGAGGGTTTGAGCAGAAGTGTAATGCTATTTGACATGGGAAACTTTCTGTCAGCTATGAGGTTAATAGTCTAAAAATGTCAGTGGTAAAGTAGGGAGACCAGATGGGATGTTCTATGGATTGGATTATGTCTCCACAACATATATAAAATACTAAACTCTGATACCTGTGGAAATGACCTAATTTGGAAATAAAGTCTTTTCAGATATAATCAAGTTAAGATAAGGACATACTGGATTAGCCCAGTTTGTATTCAATTTTGGCCTAGACACACGTGTGTCCGTTTTAAGAAAGAGATAGATACAAATATTAGACTTATGTTTTGTTGCTACAACTAAAGGAATGACAAAGGATTGCTGTAAACCAGCAGAAGCTAGGAGGAGGCCAGGATGCAAATCCTTCCCTTGAGCCTTCACATGGAGAATGGCCCTGTTGATATGTGAAAAACATCTGGTCTCCAGAAAATAGATTTCCACAGCTTTAACCTACAGAGTCATTAATGCCTTTTAGCAGAAGACCCAGGAACATATCCTCACCAGCATTTATTGTTGCTTGACTTTTTGATGATTGCCATTCTAATTGGGGTTAAATGGAATCTCAATGTAGTTTTGATTTGCATCTCCTTGATTGCTAAGGATGTTGGGCATTTTTTCATATATTTATTGGCCATTTGTATCTCTTATTTTATGAAGCATTTATTTGGCTTAATTGTAAGTTTCTTGATTGTTTTGTTTTGTTTTGTTTTGTTTTCCGGTACTGGGGATTGAATTCAGGGGCGTTCTACCTCCGAGCTATACCCCCAGCCCTATTTTTTATTATTTATTTTGAAACCGAGTCTCACTGAGTTGTGGAGTGCCTTACTAGGTAGCTGAGGCTGGCTGTGAACCCGGATCCTCCGGTCTAGCCTCCCGAGTGCTGGGATTACAAGCATGTGCCACCAAGCCTGGCTTTCTTGATTGTTTTAATGTTAAGTCTTTTAAGTACTTGGTGTATTCTAGATATCAGTCCTTTATTAGAGGAGTAGCTGGAAAAGATCTCCCATTTGGTAGGCTCTCTCTTTAGATTCTCTATGGTTTCCTTTGATGAACAGAGATTTTTTAGTTTAATGTTATCCTATTCATTAATTCTTAATTTAATTTCCTGAGCTTTGGGGGTCTTATTGAGGAAGTTTCTACCTGTGCCTATATGTTAGAGTGTTGGACCTATGCCCTCCTCTGTTTCAAAATAAAAAATAAAATAGGGCTAGTGGTATCGCTCAGAGGTAGAATGGCCCTGGGTTCAATACCCAGTAACACAAAACACACACACACACACACACACACACACACACAATCACAATCACAGAGCTGATAAGATCTATGGCTAATATTTAAACCAAATTCCCCTTGCTCCATTGCACTTTGTTTCATTGTCAGATGGTCTGAATACTAGTTTTGGTTCTTCTACATTGTAGTCCTGTGATCTTGAGAAATTATTTAGGTTTTCTTCTTTAGTTTACTCAACTGTGAAATGAATTAATAATCATATTTAATATAGAGAATTGGGAAGGCTAACTGAGCTAATGCACAGAAGAACTCAGAACAATGACTGGAATATAATTAAGTACTCAATAAATGCTCGCTATTATGTGTTTCACAACTGGCTGGAAGAATTTATGGAGGAATTGATAATTTTATGGTTTAAGTGTATACATGTAGAACATGCATGGATGGAGTTTAAGTGGCAAATAACAAGAGTTTGTAATGTGATGTGATTGGTGCTCTGCCAAGTGTTTAGTTACCTTTCTTCTGTGCTTCCATTCCAGTGAATCATCTCTCACTCACTACACTTACTACATTGAATAGCAATGATGTGCATATTTATTTCTCTCCCTACTAGAGAAAGAACTTAACGAAGACAAGAGCATTCATATTGACCTTTGTATATCTTAGAGATATACAAAGGAATCTGGCAAACAGTAGGAGTTTGATGCCTTGGTCAAATGGATACATAGCAGCTTATACACTGAACTGAAAGAAGTTAGGGAAGGACACTGCATTCTGTAAAGATATCCTCTGTGGACTTGTGATTCAGCATTTCTCTGGAAATTTCAAAGAAAGGATCATAACCAAATAAATCAATTACTTCAATATTTGTTTTGACTGACTTATTCACTAAGGGATGAATTTTGTTTCTAATTCCTTTTAAAAACTATTAATTTTCTATTATTTCTATTATAGAGATAATTTGTTATATATTATGCAGTCCAGCCATTGTGGGTTGAATAGGGCTCCACAGTGTGTTTAAGTTAAAGAAAAAATATCTTTTTAAATCCTTATTAAGTCTGATAAACAGTAGAAGCTGCAATCATACCTAGAGAACTAAGGAACTGTCCTGTTCTAAGTACTTAGTAACTTAAATAGATTTTTAAATTTACATTTTATTTTTATTTATAATGACCTTTTCTGTGATGCTGGAAACCCCTTGAGAAATAGCAAAATAATTTGGAATTCTAATCCCAACTGTCACCATGAGGAAAAATTATACTGAAGCCCTAAAATTCTCCAGACTGGTAATTGAATGAATGGGATTTTGATGCAAAGAGAAGTCTCTTGACATACTTCCATGCTGCCCTTCTTGCCGTCTATGGGGGAACAGTGCCTTGTTGCATATTGCATAAGGTAATCATTAAAAGTAGATTATTTTTTGAAGAAGAGGCAGAGATTAATGAGTAAAACCGTAGTGATGCATTCAATGAGCCCAATTGGAGAGCTGACATACAGATCCAGCACATATATTCATGACATAGGAGAATTGTAAAATGGTTAGTGAATGATCAATTTTAGAAAAGGGGCCTTATTTTTTTTAAAAAAGAGATGATATTGTAGTAAATAATTTGTATATAATTTAAGCATTTTTTGACAATTTCGTTGGAGACATAAACACTAAAAATGTTTACATGGGTATTTTCTTAGGTTTTTTGGGAGTTTCCACCAACTTTTCCATCAGCAACTAGCAATTACTAGACTATGCTTAAGAGGAAATAAATTAAGAAAATTTCTCTACTTTGGGTTCTTTCACATTGTCTGCTTCTTTTATTTCCATCTTCATTGAGAATATAAGAAAAACTTGATGTTAAGACAATGGTTTTCTCACATTAATTCAGGATAGATTTTTTTTCCCTGAAAGTAAATACTTAGTTCTCTAGGGGTTTAAAATCTCTCAAGAAAAATTATTTAACACTGACCAGCTGTTCTCCTCCTCAGGGGCAGAACTGGAAGAAAATTATGTAGGAACGGAAAGTTATAAGGAAGGAAACATTCCCTATGACAAGGTTTATATAAACCTAAAGGGTTCAAGCGATATCTTGAGAGTAAATGTGACCAATAAAAGCTAGCCTATAACCTGAGATGGACAATTTGAATTTTTGTAGCCTCTGTTTAATCAACTGCAAAAAAATAAAAAAAAACCCAGGAGGCTGACAATATTTCTTAGAGCTATTTTGCATATTTTAGATGATTTATATGAACTTTCCTTTTTTTTTTAAACTGAGGATTGAATCCAGGGGGATTCTACCTTTGAGCTATATCCCAGCAGTATTTTATTGTTTATTTTGAAACAGTCTTGCTAAATTTGCTGAAGCGGGCCTTGAACCTGCAATCCTTGTGTCTCAACCTCCCAAGTACAGAGATTACAGGCATGTGCCACTGCACCAGTTTCTATGAAACTCTTTACATAAAATTAACAGGCAGTAAATAACAACTATGATTCCTATCACTCCCACTGAGTCTGCCTGGGGGATGTGTAATCTCATATCAGTTTCAGGTGACTTCAGAGGCAATGATTTGTACAGCCTTCATTTGGAGGAAAAGAAGCTTGGCAATATATAAAATGATTTTTAAAAAAACATAAGTGATAATGATTAGTTCATCTTTAATAATAGAAAAAGGGAGCCAGGTGTGGTGGCATATGCTTAGAGTCCCACTACTTGGGAGGCTTAGGCAAGAGGATGGCAGGTTCAAGAATAACCTCAGCAAGTAGCAAGATTCTCAGCAACATAGAAAGACCCAGTTTCAAAAAGCAAAAAAGCAGAAAAAGGGCTGGGGGGTGTAGCTCGGAGGTAGAACACCCCTGGGTTCAATCCCTAGGAACATACACACACACACACACACACACACACACACACACACACACACACACACACACAAAGAGGAATAGGAGGAAAGGGAGAAGTCTTCATATTTCCTGGAGGAGGAAACCCCTTTTTCTCTCAGGGCATCTCATACTATGTTGCTGCCCATATTTCTGTCATCCTAATTTACAATAATAATAATATGCTAATTTTATACTTACAAACTTAGATTGGATTATGTGCCATATTTTAAGATAAATGAAGGAAAATATATTTCTTTCAGAATATAGGTATATATAAACATGACTACTTCCAATAATCCACATTATATTTTGCATGTACATCTAAAACCTTATCACAACTTGATTAGGTTGGTCGTTTTGCAGGCAGTTTTGGTGGTAATATGCAGATTTAAAAGAAAGGATTTTCATTTTTTTATTCTAACATTACTTATAAGATTTTAGGAAGAGCAGTAAAAGACTCTTAAGTTCCTCAAATTCCACCTGTTTTTTTTTTATTGGAAGTAGTAGAAATAGTTCAATTTTTTAAGTTTCATTTTGTAATTTTTCTGCAATTAGAGCAAATAGTTAAATTATATATATATATATATAGTGTGTGCAGAACCCGGAGCTGCCCACCTTGAAATCAGTGTAGAGACAAACAATATGTAGGTCCAAGGCATGTGAAAAAATAGTCTAAATTACATTAATCTATGAAAGAATCTAATGACATCTAATGGCTTTTCCTACAAGATGAAAACTGCAGTGAGCTTCTTACTGAAGATACTCATCCTTAAACTGAGCACTCCATACTTTTTTAGGGACAAAAAAAATGGAGTGATCCTCCATTCATTGAGAAGAAATTGGTTTTTATTTGCCCCTATTTTCTTTTTTTTGTGTGTGACACTCTCTAGTCCTTCCATCAGAAAAGTTAAATGGAGCCTATTTTCATTGTTCCTATTAATGATATTTAAACAATTAAGAAGTATTTACAAGAGCGGGGTGTTGTGGCACACACCTGTAATCCCAGTACTTGGAGGTTCTGACATCCGTTGAAAAATAGCCTATTGCCTTCATCCATATCAGATTTGATGAGTCTCTGAACAGAATTATGGTAGTAAGACTTAAAACAAAGGGAATATCCTTGACATTCATTGGAAGGTAGAAAATCCAGGATGTAGGTGCTATTAAACATGATGAGCATGGCACAAGGAAAAACTCCCAATCACAAATAGCTTTCTGGCTTGAGAGACTGGATATTTACTATCAATAATTCAAACCTGGAACAAACTCCAATGACACAGGACTGGTGGAGATAACCAGTAGGAATACTTATAAATCACATGTGGAGCTCAATAAACCTATGGAATTAAAGTGTTCATTTCAAGAGAATGAACTATATTAAACAGAAGAGGTGATAATGGACATCCTTGCCTTGTTCCTGTCTTTAGTGGGAACTCTTGCAGTTTCTCTCCATTTAATATGATGCTGGCTGTAGGCTTATTGTATATTGCCTCTATGATTTTGAGGTATGTTCCTTCTATTCCGATTCTCTGTAGTGCTTTTAGCATGAATGGGTGTTGGATCTTGTC
>PVLC010000109.1:299078-313402 GCA_004027655.1 Graphiurus murinus | reverse complement strand
TACACAATGGAATTTTACTCAGCCATAAAGAAGAATAAAATCATGTTCTTTGCAGGGAAATGGATGCAACTGGAAAACATTATGTTAAGTGAGATTAGTCGGTCACAAAGAGTTAAGAAGCATATGTTCTCCCTAATATGTGGATGCTAGGGAGAAGATGGGGCATAGGAGGGTCTCCAGATGAAAAGGAGAGATCCTCAATAAGCAAAGAAGTTGATTTAATTGTAGTGGACGTATGGGGCAGAGGGACACCCTAAAGCACATGATGTACTTACACAATCATATCAAGGTCACTCACTGAAGTGAACCTGAGGGGGAGGGATGGGGAGGGAATGGGGTGGGAATTGGGGAAGGGGTCAAATGAGAATTGTGTGCAAATATGTTGTTAACAACTTGTACTTAACAAAGATGTATGCTATATTGCACGAATTACTACAATAAAAAATTTAAAAAAATATATATGGTTAAAAGCTTGTTCACAATTTACATCATCTCTACAATAATTTGTTGCTTTCTTCCATTGTTCATCCTTTTCTTTCTCCCCTTGCATCTTTGTGTAGCTCTTGTGCTTGTTTCTTTTTCACTGTTGGATTGACTGTTGGGTGGAGGGCCATGTGAAAGTCAAGGCTGGGGCCATGCTCCTGGCAAAACATAATTATTTTCATTCTCCAGTTCATATGTGAGCTTTCATAGTTTTAACTTAGCAAATGGGGAAAGACAGCTGTGAAGTTTCTTAGAAAGCAAAGTTTTAACTATCTTCTAGCTTGACCAGAAATAAAGTTGGCATTTCCTCACATTCCTTGTTGCTTTGAGATGCTTTGCACAAAGAAAAGGGAGGGGTGAGTGATATTGACTTTATGCTGTCATCATTAGAGGAGGTCAGTAACTTCTCAGAACCTCAGACTCCTCTGTAAAATGGAGATGGAGTGAGTAGGTTAAAGCATGCAAAGTGCCTGGCACCCTGCCCGGTATATGGCTCTTAGTTATCATATGCCTCCTATTATGATGTAGTACAGTCATAGTGACAAAGCCATAACAAGGGTGTCAGGGAAGGGACTGGCAAGAAGACAACAGAATTCCAGGCCTGACTAAGGAGCATCTCCCACATCAGAACCTATGAATATCAAATACTTGATTTCCCAGGTTCCTTTGCATCCTGTGCACAGACATGCGAACACAGTAGGTAATGCTGTTCTCAACTTTGAATTGGAGGCTGGTGGCATGGCATGGCTGGACTTCTCAGAACCCTCCTTGGTGACAGGTAGTGGCAATGGCAGCCACTGCTTTTGGTTCTGGATGCAGCAGGAGAACCAGTTCTAGGCCAACCACCTAGTATCCTATCAGTGGTGTGGGTGGCTACAGCCCACCAGAGGTGGTACTAGACCACTGCAAACAACATTCTGAAGTGTGATTTGGGGCATCGTCCATGACTGTGGGGCATACAAACCGATTTGTCATCATTTTTTCTTGAAATTCTGTGACGTTCTCATATTAATTTTCTTTTACCTTGTTAGTAATATATTTTAGCGATAAAAAAGACCCTCCTCATAATGATGAATAAGAGGTTTCCAATCCAAATTCATTGGCCTCATGTTTTCCTTTAACTGACAAACTTATAGTTACTTATACTGTACAACATATTTTGACATATGTATATATAGTGAAATGGCTAAATACAGATAATTAATATGGCCACTACTCCACCTATTTATCTTTTCTTTTTTATAGCAAGAACACTTAAATGTCTTCTCTTAGCAATTTTCAAGTATACAACACATGGTTGTCTCAGCAGTCTCACTGCCATCACCCAATGAGCCTGACTGCACACAACTTAGAGGAAAGTAGATTTATTTGCTCACAGTTTTTGAAGATTTCAGGGTTCAGTTCAGGCAAGGCCAGCTCTGTAGAGCTCAGAGCATGGTAGAAGGAAATGAAGAGAGGGAGAGGACAAGAGCTCTGTTCTCACATAAAGGAGGCTGGAAGCAGAAAGAGAGAGAGGGAGAGAGAGAGCAAGGGAAGGAACCAATCATATATCATTTCCAAGGCCACACCCTCAGCAACCAAGCCCCACCTCCAACATAGCTGCCTGGGTTTTGTGAGGGATAGGGAGACATTCTAAATACAAACCATTATAACTGTTATGAACTATAGTCACCATGTTGTACAATAGATCTCTTGAATATATTCTTCCAGACTGAAATTCTGTATCTTTTGACCAGTATTTCCCTAATACTATCCCTCTCGGTCCTTAGTAACCACCATTCTACTTTCTGCTTCTAGAATTTGAACTTTTTTAGGTTCTGCAAAAAAGTTAGATAATGAGTTATTTGTCTTTCTGTGCCTAGGTTATTTCACTTAATCCATGTCCTTTCAAGGCATCCCTTTCTACATAAGTCATTCAAAGTTTGTAAGTCTTACAAAAGAAGGAATATGACTCTTACAAAGAAGATTCAATTTGTAAGGGAAATCAACTCTCTGTGAATTTTCTATGCATTAAATATTGTGCTAAGCATTTTACTTACATTATCTTCTTCAGTCTTTGCAACAACCCTGAGTTAGACACCACAATATTTTATTTTACAAATGAGACAACCAAATGACAAAGAGATTAATTACTGTTCCCAAGGCCAAGCCTAAGTTGGGACCTGGAATGGACCTGATAACCATTGCTTAAGTCTCTAATACTTGCATTCAATAGCCCTCCAGAACTATTTCCCAAAGCTCGTCTTTGGGGATAGAGCTGATTGACTAACCCTTTGCATGCTTAGAAAGGAGTCTATACTTTCCTCTAAAATCAGCCCTGAGTTAAGCACATGAAAAACAGAAAGCCACAGATAACCATAAGTCACTGAGATGCTTAAAGGAGGCTCTTCACTTAGAAGTCAACTAGAACAAGCTTGAAATAGAAAAAATGAAAAAATCCCAAAAGAAAATAGACCAAACATAATTTTTTTCTTCTCAACATCAAAGGCCTTCATCAAAGAAAGAAGTCAACACCTCCTCATGAAGCTAGAACACAGGAAATCAAAAGATAAACTACATTGGCAAGTGCTGATGAACATCAAGGCAGGGATTGCTACCTTCCCACCACTGGCTGTTTTCTCCTCCTCCTTGGTACAAAGCTATACTGCAAACATATCATCTCAGGTAGGAAGGGCTGTGGAACTGGGTGCTGACCCATAAAATATGGCAGAACTAATCTATGATTCTTCTAGGTCTGACTCCTAAAATCTCTCCTAATTTGTCATTTAAAGTTTACCTAGAATAGCCCCCAAACAAGAAAACGTGTTGAACTATAGTATAAATGAGCAATAAGATTACATTGCGTTAAGTCACTGAAATGAGGTAGCTGTTTACTATAGTGGTTAATTTACCCTATATGATACAAATACCATGTACCCCAATGTGTAGCTTTAGAGGGGTGGTTCCCTTCTCATTAAATCTTACCCTGAAAACCCTAAGTTTAAGAAAAATTTAAAGACTGAGGAGCTCTTGTTTTTAGAAGTCCCACTGCAAAGAACATCAAAAATACTAAAATGTGTCATTATCTTACATTAAACATAATTTTTGTATGCAAAAATATGCAGAAATACAGACTGTAATGGAATTTAAAATTAGTTGTTACAATATTTAGTCATTTTAGTGGTTATTGTTATTGATTTAGTATTTTATATTTCCTTTTTTGGAAATAACAATCTTCCAATTTCAAGCACTCTTTAGGTCTTAGAACGTTTCTTGATCCCTTGATCCTGTGCCCGTGGTGCCAGATTCAGATGGCAGCCCTGAATGGACTGCCCATATGTATTAGTCGGAATTTTCACAGCTATAATCAAAAAGACTTAACCATGCAACTTAGAGAAAGGAAGATTTATTAGCTCATGGTTTCAGGATTCAGTGCATGTGAGGGCAGCGACCATGGATCTCAGGGCATGAGGGTAGGAAGTAAAGAAAGGGAGAACACAAAGCTTTGATCCTCACATCATGAAAGCTGAAAGCAAGATGGGGGGACCATATATAAACTCCAAGGCTACAGCCCCAGAGATCCATCTTCTCCAGCCACATCCTACCAGCTCAGGCCACCACCCAGTAAACCCATTAGAATGGATTTATTTATTCACTGCTAAGATTACAACTCTCATGACTTAACTATGTCAACCTTGAATATTATTAAATGGTCTATCACCCCTGGTCCCTGAAGAGCCCATGCCCAGTTTAGAATTCAAAATGCATTTAGTCCATCCCCAAGAGTTCCCAAAGTTTTAACAGTTCCAGCATCACTCAAAAGTCCTAAAGTTCAAAGTTTCCTCTGAGAATCAAGGTGAACTCTTGTGAGCCCCCATAAAAGAAAAATGAGACTCATAACAAAAAGCAAGTTACATGCATTCAATATGCAATGGCACAGAGTAAACAGTTGCTTTCCAAAGGGGAGGAATAAAGCCATAGAAAGAAGAAATGTGACCAAAAAAAAAAAAAATAACAAAATCCAGCAGGGCAAGCATTTGATCTTGCAGCTTCATATCTGGTACTTGGGGCACATGGTGGCAAGAAGCAATTTCCAGGGTGCCTTGGTGGTCTCTCCCCTGTGGCCTGCTTGATTGCAATGGGTGGTATATTGCCTCTCCTAGCCTGGATCCATGGTTCACAGCTAGCAGCCTTTCTTCACAGTCATTCCATGTTTCTGGCATTTCTTGCAACCTTGGCTTTTACCCTCACAGCTTCACAAATTGCCCTACTTGGGCCTGCTTGCAGAGATTCTAACCCTTCCATACATTGTCTGGCTTCCCAGGCCTTCTTTTGAAATCTAGGGGTAAAGCCTCTATTGCCCCTTTTTCCTGGCAAAGTCACCATCGTATGAGCATCAAGATGGACCTCCAGCAGGAAGGGTGGTCATGACTCTTTCATCACTGCCACTTGTTTTTTTCAATCACAGCTGCTCAATGAATACATATTTCTTCTTCCATCCAAAATAACTTAGTATATTTTATTTTGCTAAGAAGTAATAAAGTTCATATCCAAAATTCTAGGTTAGAAAAATCTCTATCTATTGCTACTGATTTATAAGCAATGATAATATAATGTTATGGTTCAGATGATGGGCTTTCATATCAAACTGATCTGAAATCCCAGTCCTGTGACCTACTATTTCTATGACCTTCAGCAATCTATCTAGTCTATGATTCCATATTTTTACTGGTATAATAAGATAATGTATCTCATAATATATATGTAATATATTATATATATATATATATATATATATATATATATATATATATATATATATATATATATACTGCACTTATTACAGCTTACTCTAATTACATAGATGTCAGTATTTATTACCATTGGATTTGGATTTTTCTCTCTACCTATCTCCACTTTTTTTTTCTCCGGATTTAAACACAAAGTACACACACACACACACACACACACACACACACACACACACACACCACATATGATAAATTAAAAGACTACAAAAGGAGGTCTGGAGAAAATTCTAGTGTGTGTAAAACTAATGTAATGGGAGTCCTTATACCAAACCTACTGGTATGTCCTGCCTTGTAGCAATAATATCTTCTGCCCCAGTTAGAAAATGGTTCCCAAACTGAATTATTTACAACTGTCTTCCATGAGATGTTCTTGAAAGGTTTGACAAATGCTGACTTCTACAGGTTTTTGAATATGGAACTTCTCAGAGATGGTCTTAGTCCATTTGGGTTGCTATAATAAAAATATCAGAGACTAGGTAACTTATAAAAACAGAAATTTCTCATTGGTCTGGAATTTGGGAAGTCCAGGATAGAGGTACTGGCAGATTAAATGTCTGGTGAGGGCCCCTTCTTAGTTCATAGAGGTCTGTCTTTTCTCTTGGTCTGCATGTGGTAAAAGGGGGCAGGAGCTTTCTGATGCCTCTCTCATAAAGGCATTATATCAGGATTCTCCACAGAAAGAGAGCCAATAGTATATATAGAGAGAGATAAATATATAAAAAGGGACTTATTATGGGCTTGGCCCACATGATTATGGAGAAGTCCCATGATATGTTGTCTATATGCTACATATAGAACCAGGGAAAGCACTGATGTAATTCAGTCTCAGTCCAAACAACCTTAGAATCAGGAGAGGTGATGTTCTAACTCTCAGTTCAAGGCCAAAAGTCTGAGAATCCAGGGTGAGTCTATGAGTCCCAAATCCTGAGAACCTGGGAGTCTAGTGCCTGAAGGCAGTAAAAAGATCAATTCTCAGCTCTAGAAGAGAAAGCAAATTTACCTTAACTCTGTTTTTTTGTTTTGTTTTGTTTTGTTTTTCCTATTCATGCCTTCCTTAAACAGGCATGATACCCATTCACATTGGCAAATCTTCCTTACTCAGTCAGATCTTCCTTACTCAATTCATCAATTCAAATGCCTTTCTCTTCCAGAAATACCCTCACAGAAATAATGCTTTACCAGCTATCTGAATATCTCTTATCAATATGACACCTAAAATTAACTTTCATTGGCATTAATCCCGTTCATGATGGTTCTTCCTTCATAATCTAATCATTTCTCAAAGACCCCACCTCCAAACACTGGCATGAGAGGACTTATTCTCCCATCTCTGAGATTTTTCTTTCTTATTAATCTCTTGTGGTCTGCCTTTCTGCATTGTTTAAATAATGCATATAAGGAGAAAAACAATGCATATAAGCAAAAAATAAGGGAGAACATAAATATATATATATATATATATATATATATATATATATATATATATATATATATGAAGCAATATAATCACAACTCCAGTAGATACATTAAAATGAAATAGTAAGACATATTTAAATAATCAAAAAATAAAGAAGGAAATGGAAAAGAGAAGAACAAAACAGAAAGGACAAATAGAAAAAATATACTAAATGGTAAACCTAAATACAAACATAGTGATGAGTACTTTAAATGAAAATAGCCTAAACACACAAAAGATAAATTGTGGAACTGAAAGAAAAAATTCCACAAGCCCCAACTATGTGCTGTCTCGATAAACCATTTTTAATTTAAAGACATAGATAGGATATGTGTAAAAAGATGAAAACTGCTTTAAGCACCATACAAACCAAAGCTGGGTAGTTATATTAGTATCTGACAAAGTTGATTTCAGAATAAGAAAAAATTACCAGAGTTAAAGAGAGAAATCATAAAATAATAAGAAGCTCAATTAATCAAGAAGACATAATAATCCTCAAAGTTTATGTGTTCTCAAAACAGAACTTCAAGATATGTGGACCAAATACTGATAAACTTAAAGGAGAAATGGACAGATCCAAAAATATACTTGGAGACTTCAACACTCCTCTCACATTGAACAATCAAACAAGTAGGAAAAGAATTGGCAAGAGTATAGAACTTTGAAATACTATTAATCAACTGCATATAATTAATAATTCTATAATAATTTACTCACCAACCACAGAATACATATTCAAGTGTACATGGAAGGTTCACTACAACAGACCTGTGTTGGAGACATGAAACAAGCTTCAACAAACTTGAAATTATACAAAGTATATTCTCTGTTCATAATGGAATTAAGCTAGAAATCAAAAATAAGATGATATCCGAAAAATCCCAAATGTACAAATTAAACAACACACTACTGGATAATCTATGGTTTGAAGAAATATCAAAGAAAATTTAAAAATATCCTGAACTAAATGAAAAGGAAACCCTATATTAAAATTTGTAGAATATAAACAAAATAGTGTTTGGAGAAATGTTTTGAAATTTAATGTTCATTTTACAAAAGAAGAAAGATTAAGTTATTAATAAATCTTCTACCTATGGAAAGAACAAAATAAGAAAGCAAGCACACAGGGGATAATAACAAAGATAAGAACAGATATCAATAACCTAGAAAAGAGAAAAGCAAAATAAAACCAAACACTTTTTTTAAAAAGATCAATAAAATTTAATAAACTTCTAGGAACATTATTAAAAAAAAAAGAGAAAACACAAATTATCAATATAAGGTCCAAAAGGTGCTATCAGTACAGACATCATAGACATTAGAAGAATAACAAGGGAATATTTCAAAGAACTCTAACTATATACATTGGAGAATTTTAATGAAATGAGCCTTCCTTGAAGGCCACAAACTACCAAAATCACCCAAGGGGGAAAAATATAACCTGAATAGTTGTGTAGCTATTAAATAAATTGAATTTATAGTTTAAAAACATTTAATAAACAAAACTCCAGATCAGATAGTCTCTGGTAAATTATATCAAACACTTAAGGAAGCATTAACATCTATTCTATACAACTCTTGCAGAAAATAAAAGAGGAAGGAACACTTCCTAATTCATTTTATGAGGTCACATTATACTGACACTGAGGTCAGACAAACCTAGCACAAAAATATAGACCAGTATAACTCATGAACATAGATGCAAGGATCCCCAAGAAAACATTAGCAAACTGAATCCAGTATTATATAAAAAAAATACACCACAACAAGGAATATTAGCTTTATTCCAGCAATGCATGTTCCATCTGGAATTAGAAAAATCAAATTATGTAATTTACCATATTAACAGAATTAAGAAGCAAAAGTCAAATGATCAGTCTTGGATGAGTGAGTGACAAAAAGCATTTTAAAAAACTCAGCATTCAAGCCGGGTGTGGTGGCGCACGCTTGTAATCCCAGCATTCGGGAGGCTGAGACCGGAGGATCTGGGTTCACGGCCAGCCTCAGCTACCTAGTGAGGCTCTCCGCAACTTAGTGAGACTCGGTTTCAAAATAAAGAATAAAAAATAGGGCTGGGGGTATAGCTCGGAGGTAGAATGCCCCTGAGTTCAATCCCCAGTACCGCAAAAAAACAAAAAAACAAAACAAAAAAAAAAACTCAGCATTCACTTATGGTAAAACGTTTTCATCAAACTAGGAATAAAAGAAAACTCCCTTAACCTCATAAAGAGTATCTACAAAAATATGCAATTGACATCATGCTAAATGGTGCAAGACTAAATGTTTTTCTTCCTAAGATAGGAAGGATGTTCATTCTCACCTTACCTACTCAGGAGCACGCTGGAAGTCCTACCCAGTGCTGGAGGACAAGAGAAAGAAAATATGTAAAGATTTTTTTAAAGGAAATAAAACTATCCTTATATGAAAATTATGAAGCCTTATATCTAGGCACAAAAATCTCAAACAAGGTATAAAAATGCTCCTGTAACTAATAAATGAGTCCAGGGAGGTATGAGAAGCCAAGAAAAGTCAATTTTAAAATAGCCGTTTATAATTCTGTATACTAACAAGGAACAAGAGGAAACAAAAATTTTAAATTTAAATAAAATAATTTAATATGTAACCAAAATTCACAAAATTATAATAGGTCAGTAAAGGAATATGTGTAAATCTAACAAAGATTTTGCAGATTCTATGTTCTGAAAACTACAAAATGCTGGTGAAAGAAAGAAAAGACTTGAATAGAGAAATAAATCAACTTTGTGTATCAGAATACTCAAAATAATTAAGATGTCATTTTTTCTAAATTTATCTATAAATGCATTCAACACCAATTAGAATCCCAGCAGAATTATTTTTAGATATAGATAAACTATTGATATGTAAAGGAAAAAGAACTAGATGAGACAAACAATTTTGATGAAGAACAAAATTAGAATACTAACATTATCTGATAAGGACTTACTATAAAGCCATAGCAATCAAGACAGGGTGATCTTTATGGAAGGACAGACACACAGGTCAAATTGAATGTAATAGACAATACAGAAGTAAACCCACACAAACTTTTGATGTTTTACAAACCTGCAAAGACAATCAGTGAAGAAAGACTAATGATTTTAACGTATGTTGGAAACACTATATCTCTAAGCAAAAAGTGAACCTCAGTTATAATTTACACCTTATACAAAAATCAACTTCAAAATGAATCATTTGTCTCAATGTAAACTTTTAAAGTTTACTTTTAGAAGAAAACAGGAGAGGAGCCGGGCGTGGTGGCGCACGCTTGTAATCCCAGCATTCGGGAGGCTGAGACCGGAGGATCCGGGTTCGTGGCCAGCCTCAGCTACCTAGTGAGGCACTCCGCAACTTAGTGAGACTCGGTTCAAAATAAAGAAAAAAAATAGGGCTGGGGGTATAGCTCGAAGGTACAATGCCTCTGAGTTCAATCCCCAGTACTGCAAAAAAAAAAAAAAGGAGAAAATTTCTATGATTTTGGGTTAAGCAAAGAGTTCTTACATAAGACCCAAAACCCAATCCATAAAAGATAAAAATGATAAATTGAACTTCATCAAAATTGAAAATTTCTGCTCTTTGGAAGCCACTATTAAGAAAACACAAAGATAAGCCACAGATTGAAAGAAAATATTTTCAAATCACATATCAGACAAAAGACTTATAATCCAAAATGTATAAAGAACTCTTATAACTCAACAATAAGAAAATGCATACACTAATTTAAAAAATGAGTAAATAATTTGAATAGATACCTTACCAAAGAATACAAATTGGTGCAAATAAACACATGAAAAGATGTTCAACATCCTTAACCATTAGAGGAATGCAAATTTAAACCGCATTAAAATCACCTATGAAGCTCACCAAGTGCTGTGTGTATAGATGTCTCTATCACTCTGAACTTCATTATAATGTGAGATCATCATGCACCAATAAATGTAGAATTTTTAAAAATCACTTTGAGAAGTATTAAATTTTTTTTTTAATAAAAATTGAGAAAAAACTTCCTAAAAAAAACTGACAATACAGAGTGCTAGAGAGGACATGGAACAACTGGAACTCTCACACATTGCTCTACCAAAACATGCACAGCTACTCTGAAAAGCCACTGTGCAGTTTCTTGTAAATTAAGACATACACAAACCACATGAACTAACCATCCCAATCCTAGATATTTCTCCCAAAGAAATAAAAACTTATGTTCACACCAAAACCTGTGTGTAAACCTTTATAGCAGTCATACTCTTAATTGCCTGCACCTGGAAACAACACAAATGTCCTTCCAGAATAGATTAACTCTGGCACATTCATAAAAATGAACATTACTCCTCAATAGAAAGAAGCAATAAACATCAACTTGGATGAATAGCTGTCATGGTTGGGTATGGACTGGCCCTTGAAGAGCTCTTAAAGTGGTGCTGGGAATCATGAGGGTTGTAATCCCAGCAGTGGATAAGTCCATATTGGGTGGTGTCCTGGACTGGTGGGCTATGGCTGGAGGTAGGTCTCTGGGGGTGCAGCCTTAGGAATGACACATGGTTCCTCCTCCCCTTGCTTTCTCTTGTTTCCAGCATCCATGATGTGAGAGCAAAGCTTTGCACTCTCCCCCTCTCTACTTCCTACTGCCATGCCCTGAGATATGCAGTCCCCAGCCTCGCTTGGACTGAACCCCAAAACTGTAAGCAAATAAATCTTCCTTCCTCTAAGTTACATAGTCATGTATTTTAGATTATAGCTGTGAGAATGCTTACTAAGACAATATCTAAGACACTTTGCTGAGTAAAAGAACCCAGTCTCAAAAGATCTAATTCTACTTACATCATATTTTGGAGAAAATAAAACTCCAGCGATGGAGAACAGAAAGTGAGTCAGAGGTTAGAGTTATGGACTGGGAGTGTCTACACATGGGCAGGGAGGGGTGGGGGGAACCTGGAGGAATAGGATTGTTCTTTATCTTAACTGTGGTGTTTAGATGAATCCATACATTTGTACACCAATTCATTCAGAAATTGTACACCAAAATCAAGTTAATTTTATAGCGTGTTAATTAAATAAAAACACACTCAGAGAAAACTAGAGCTGATATGGTTTCCCTTGAAATATTTTTTGTACATACACACCCACAACCTCAAATACATGAACATCATTTTATGTTTCTTTTACATTTTAAACTGAGTGGCAATGTTACATCTTGGGATTCTTATAACAACTCCTCTTAGAACCAGAAGTACTTATGTATATTGGGCCAAGATGTTTTTCTTTAACAGTCTTTTTTGGAACACATACTGTTCTATTTGAGTTAAATGAATACGTTGAATTAAGACACAGAACCAAAAGCTCCACTGACAAAAACAGTGGGATCTTCCATGGTGCTGTATCATGACACTGTAGATGTTGTAATTACCTCTGTGAGTGACACTGTAGATGTACACACCTGGACACTTCTCCAGCACCATTTCTCCACTTCTTACTTATCAGAATTCCAATTTTGTCCAGACTAGTGTTCAAACCTCTTTCAAAATTCCGTTAGAGGGTCGGTAAGCAAACAACTTCACAAATTTGAGTATGCTTAAACAGTAACAAAGGAAGGATCTTCTAGCATGTTGCAAATATTGACATTTTGTAATCAAACAACTGGATGCCTTTTTAAAGTCCATTAGATGGGATAGAATACCATATTAACTTAAGCCCCCAATCATCATCTGTTTTTTAAATATCTGAATAATCTAGTTCTAGTACACAGAAATTTTATTATTGATTTATCTCCTTGAGATCATAGTTCTGTTCCACTCTGCCCATAGAACTTTATTCTAATACGTTGACTTAGAGAGCTTTTCAATGCTTGCAACATTGACATTTTCCTTCAGTGTGTGCTTATCAACAGCTCCGAAGCTCCCAGATGTTGAATTCAGGCTACATTCACCATTATTAGCTTATAGCAGAAACACAGTAAAGTGTTTGTTGATCATCATTTCATTATTGATAATGGTGTTTTTATCCCAACGTAGCATGTTAAGGGCCAGAAGCAGGACTTATCAACCAATGGTTCCTTAGGTGAGGGACTAGGCTTCTAGTTCCTTTTGACTCCTGGAATCTGCTTCCCATCATCTGATCCTACCAGGCTTTCTGCCTCCTGCATGCCCCTGAGATGGGTGCAAGGGTGGATATACAGACCATGGGAAGGAAGGCAGATCACTCATGTTCCCAAGGCACCAGCCTCATCCACTGAGAGAGGTTAGCTCTTCCCTTCCCCAAATCATCTGATATAGTTTTTTTTCCCTCCACTCCTCAAAGAGAAAACAATCCAAAGGAGAGGAGAAACTGACCTTTGGAGGGGTTTCTTTGGATTTCTCACATAATTCAACTGGCTAGTTCATTTGAATTGTCTTCTTTTTTACCTGGAGAAAATTAGGACACAGTAGCTAACGTCCCTGTTTTGCCACTGACCAAGAGCATGACCAGAGGCAAATATATTCCCTTTCCTGGACCTCAGTCTCTTCAACTGTAAATAAGGGGATAGAACAGGTGACGCCTACATATATAATAGCCCCGAAAATATGTGGGATTCTGCGCTCACAGGGTCTGTTTTCTCTTAATCAGATTTAAGAGACCATAGGCACAAGATCTAAGTTAATTCCCTTGTAATACCCAGGGTGCCTACTCCCATTCTGAACCCACAGTATTTCCTTCCTCCTTCCCTCCCCACACCCCTACTCTTCCTTTTCCTTCCTTCTCATTCCATTTCCTCTTTTCCATCTAGAGCACACTTTAAGCTGTTTTCAATCCCTGATACTTTTTTTATAGGACCCTGCCCGGTGTGGGATGGAGAGCCTGGCTGACCTGGGCTCCCTGAGGAAGAGAGGGGGTGACAGATTGAAGAGGATTCTCTAGACCATGGGTGGTTTGGTACATGGAGATACGCTATTCTGCTGCAGGAAATACTTATGAGGTGAGATTGTTGGCAACAAGGGAGTCTCTAGATCCCTGAGGTTTGGGCAGGGGTTCAATTTCATTGTTAAGGCAGCCTGAGCTTTGAGGAGATCTGGTAGCAAACTCTGACTCCAGCACTTAGCAGTTGTGTAACTCAAGGCAAGTCACATAAAGACATTTCCTTTTTTCTAAAAAAGGGACAATATCCCTGTATATGGTTAACCAGTTTTGCCAACACCATTTGTTAAAGAGGCTATCTTTTTTCCAGTGTATACTTTTGGCTCCTTTGTCAAAAATCAGTTGACTGTAAGTCTGTGGGTCTGTTTCTGGGTCTTCTATTCTGTTCCATTGGTCTATGTGTCTGTTTTTGTGCCAATACCATGCTGTTTGTATTACTGTGGCTTTATAGTAGAGTTTAAAGTCAGGCATTGTGATGCCTCCTGCATGGTTTTTATTGCTAAGAATTACTTTGGCTATCCTGGGCTTTTTGTTTTTCCAGATGAATTTAAGGACTGATTTTTCTATGTCTGTGAGGAGCGTCCTTGGCAATTTCATGGGTATTGCATTGAATTTGTAGATCAGTTTTGGGAGGATGGCCATTTTGATGATATTTATTCTGCCTATCCAAGAGCATGGGAGGTCCTTCC